>CM053783.1:638020033-638115033 GCA_028749045.1 Cupressus sempervirens | reverse complement strand
TAACATTGAAGATGACAAAAAATGACATACCTTAGCATACATGACATTGCTACATTGGATAAAGCATTCATAACCTTTAAGTTCACCAACAACACTATAGCCAAGAGAAGAGTTGTTTGGGAGGCTTGGTATAGGGGCTCATGTTCCTTCTCAATTAAAGATATATCAAGACCATCTCCATCATCATTATTAGATGCACTAGTACCATCATTGTGAGCCTCTTCATCATCTGCTCCAATACCATCTTCTTCAATCATGTCCTCTGGTAGATTATCGTCTTCTTCTATGGGAGTTTTATCCTTAGCTTGGATATTCACACCTCCATGTTCCTCTAGTAGGAAATTCACATTCAGAAATGGACAAAAACTATGGCCCTCTTCAATGTGACCATGTTGCCTATAACAACTCTAGCCTGTTGTGATTAAAATTCTTTGATTCTTTAAGACCTTACTATTTTTGCAAGAACAATTACATTTATCAGCTTTCTTCAAAACTAAGACCACAATGTAGCCATTTTCTTGTTATTTTATTTTGGGTTCATATTGTTAGGCATGGTCTTTCTTCATAAGAAAATATATCTATAAAAAAATTAAACATGTACTTAATGTTTATATCTGCACATATGGTTTTGAAAAAATAAAATTGATCAATGTGTATATTATCTACAAAAAAGTTGGACATGTACTTAATGTTTATATCTGCACATATGGTTTTGAAAAAAAAAATTTGGAATATTGGGAAGGGCTAGACCTATCAGTTGGCCAATAAAACTTGTAGAAGGTTAGAGAATGAGATATTAAGGTGTATGGTGACTTAAGATCTTGGAGGATGCAGGTGAATAGAGCTAACTCAATTACATGGTAGTTATTGTACTAAAGGAGGTAGATGATTAAATCTATTAGAGATTTGCAGCTTTAGTTGGATTAATGGGGAACTATTTCTACCTATAAAATAGGAGCCCCAATTATTTACGTATATATTTTCAAAGACTGCTCAGATTATTATAGTTTTTCCAATGCTTATCAGGCAACATTATCTTATCTAGACTCTAAATAAAACCAACATAGTCATTTGTTTAAGTAAAAAAAAAGGAAAAAAATTGAAATTACCAAAATGAAAAAGAAAAATGCATATGAGCATTTAAAAATAAAATATTTTCAATGTAGACTCTACAACATTTTTGTGTATGCATTAAATAAGACTGTCAATGTTGTAAAAGTCTGACCATGGAGAGAGAAGAGGAGTCAGTGTACAAAGCCATGACTATATTACTACTGATGAAAGAACATCCAACAGTGTGTATATTCAACAATGCGCAAGTTGAACATCTTTGAAGTGAGTGGATAGTGATATGTAAGAGGTTCAATATGTTACACTTAGTTGGATTTTTTGCAATTACTTTAAAATTATTAACAAAACAACCAATTATAAATGGCATAATATCATTTTGATGAAACCTTTACCAAATACATGCTTTGAAAAAAATTACTTATTGATTTGATGAAACCCCTGGAAAATAAATTATGTGATAAGAAAAGTTGTAGATTTCTACCACTTAACAATGGCAACTCGAAACCTTTCAATTGTATACAATGGTAACTTGGAACCTGTCAAATGCTTGTAATGGAAACCAAATTTTGTCAAATTTCTATAATGACAACTCAATCAACCTACAAACCATACAGAAATGCAAACATTAATAGCAAAGGCACCTAAGGCAACTCAAAATACAATAAACAACAAAGGCATGAAAGACAACTCAATGGAAAATCATTGCTTCTTACCTAAAATGGAACTCATGCTTGATGTAATCATCCCTTGTCACATATTAGTTCACTAATTGATCCCTCCCAATGATCAACTATTTATTAGCTTCAAGAACAAAAAGGAATCACTAAGAGCCCTTCCAAAACAATGCAATGTTGTTAATAAAATGCATATGATAGCTTGGAAAATATGATTCAAAAGTAATAAAGGGGTCTATTATCTTGCATATCACTACCATATTACTATAAAACATCTGATGAAAGAACATCCACCAATAACTGATCATTAAATTAATGACTAGAATTTGGTGGTTGTGTTGATTTAAATCTAAAGGTTGAAATCAAAAGCAAGATGGCACAAATTGCTAGAGATTATTTCAACATCTTGAATCATATTCATTACATCAAGCTTTGCAATAGAACATAGTTTCTTGTCCAAGTTAAATTTGTATACTAGAAAAGAAATTGTTATTGAATGTTCATAGTTGCTTTACTCTAGCTGTCAAAGTTTTAAAAAACCTCCCCTTTTTTGAAATGCATAACATTATAGATACATGAAGATCTCAAATTGTAGAAAACTAGAGCAAGAAATAATTATTGAAAAACTTGTGTATGAATACATATAAATGCACAAAATAAATAAGAAAGCATTCATATAAGGTCATCTTCAATATCCATAAACTATTGGTTAAAAATGGAATGATTTATAAGTTATCCTATAAAATTATGCATTGAAAACTTATTTATTTGATATCATAGTTTTTCATAACATAATTTTTATTTTTATTTTTCAGATTGACCATTTTTATATTCACTTGATTAACTCAAAATGCATAGACCATTCACGTATCCAAAATCATAATATTTGTTGCAAAATGGATGATCTATAGATAAGTTATTGAAATTATGTGTTGAAAACTTCTTCATTAGATATCATAGTTTTGCCTAACATGGTTAACTTTTTAGATTGACCATATGTAGATAACTTGAGTAATTCAAAACCTAGTGACCAGTTATGTATTTTTAAGTCTTTGTATCTAGATTCTACACACAATACCTATAAATGAACTCCTAATGATTGATTTAAAAAATGATACCCATAGGTTACATTCTCCACACTTCAAATTATTGATGTTAATAAAATTTCAAAAAAAGAAAACAAAAAGCTTAATTACATTGTTTGAAGAACAAATTTGATCCACCTTCCTTATCTACATTCTCTTGTTTGATAAGAACAAGTGGGAAATTACCTATTGTTGGTGATGGCTCAACCTAGAAATATATCCGGCTTAATTATCTAGATCAAGTATTTTTAGCTTTAAAAGCAACTTCATAAGTCATATTTAAAAGGATCTATTTTCTAAGGTGACAAAAATATTACAAATATGCATGCATTTAATCATAGCTCAATACTCTCAACCAATCCCCACATGCAAATATAAATTACAATAGTATGAACCATGACAAATGATTGGCAATGACTGATTTTTATACTAGCCTTGTGATGGAATTACATTCTTGTTAGAAATGGAAAAAGAAATATGTAAATAAGCAAAACCAGGAAAGAATCTAAGTGAGTTAATGCATGAAAAGATATTACCATAATATAGGAGAGAGAAAGCTTCAAGATCCAACACCATGAGACAAGATATTTGGAAAGGGAAAAGCAAAGAAAACCCCTTGTGACATTATGAATGAGGCATGAAAATCCTAAGAAGGAAGAGAGAGAGAGAGAGAGATAGAAAGAAAGAGAGCAATCGCTCATACAATAATTGAGAAGAGGAAGAAACCTCATTAGAAATTAGAGAGGAGGGTCATCTCTTAAATAGAAATGAGAGAGAGGAGTTAGAATGTAACTCCCATGTCTATGAATGCCACCATTCATAAGTGTGTGAGGCCAAGTGTGAGATTCCTCTAAAGAAGGAATAATCTAAATTACAAATTACAATAAATATTTGTCCTTACATATTCCACTAGAGGACAAAATACAATGTAATGGAAAAAGGACAAAAAAGAAATATATTAGGATACCTTGGCTTATATCCTAATATATTATAACAATAAAGAAAGTAGGTCTAACCTTGGTTTATAAATACACCAAGGAAAGATTACAACTTCTAACACCCCCCTTTAATCTTTACTTGGGGAAATTACATCATGGGTATTAAACCCATATTTTTACAGTGAAATTCTAAATAGCAGCAAGTTGAGCTTTGAGAATGTCTTCAATTATGCAAAAGGTCTCTGTGAGTGTAGGTAGATCTTCGTAGATCCAAGAGAGAAGTGAATAGGTCATGAAATGTACACCAAATAATATTGTCTTGTATGTGCTTGGATAGATTACCTAAAAAACATAGAGACAAGAAACAAGACAACTATCCACAAGAAGTATTTCATCTTATATTTAAATTAGAAATCCTTTTGAATAAGGATAATAAAACTCTCATAGAGAAACAGTGAGGAAAATAAAACATATTACCATAGAACAATGGAGATAACCTGATATCAAGATAAAGTCTATGCTCTAATATTATCAATAAGTACAAAAAAGTTGATCAATGATCTCATGAAAAGTATATTATACTAATGTACTAATGACCACAGACAAGGCCAACTAATGATACTTGCATCAACATTGCATGAATCACGTAGATATAGACAGTCCACTTAATGAATCATCTCACTGCAAGTTAATGGGCTACAACACCATAACTTACATGACTCATGATCTAAGCAATAAAGTATGCAAGACATTATCACATTGTATATTTATCAAAAAAATATAAGAGAGACAATAATAAATAAGTAGAACATGTGCCTCAAGCACCAAAAAATTCAAGTTACAATTTTTTCAAGAATTATTGCCGATGTGGATCAAAGGAAGGGTTTATGAGGAGTAACAACATATTGCCTTCAAATACGAAATCCATCATGGACAAGCAACATCATTGCCACAAGAAAATATATCAACATAGGTCAAAACAACTTTCTCAAATAGAGTCTCCAATATTGGAGTGCTCCAAGATATGGTAGCCTCATCACCTATACACTAAAAAATGAACAAGGTGTAGGAAGTCATACCATGAATAAATCAAAACTAGGAGCATACACCAAGGAGACAAAGGGATTGGAATGGGAAATCCCCATAAAATATCATCCTCACATTGAGGAACAAAGTGGAATAAATGGAGGGAAACTCCATTGAAGTAAGTGCACACCATTTATAGGTTGGATGGATACTCCATGGGCCAGATAAGGCAAATACGAGTCAGTTAAAACTGTTAGGTCCACCATAGTTAACCTTGATAAATTGGCTCCTGATGCAACTTACAAAAATATATAATAAAAGAATGGTATTAAATGATGAAATGCTACTATGAGCATAAAGAGATGCTATAAAAGCATAAGACTGCAACTATGTGCATAGATAGATCATTAGAGCATAGTAAAATCAAATCATTAAATAATGAAGGTAACAGTGTAAGATAACTCATAAACCTGAATAATTTGAGATAAATAAGAAGTATTTGGAAGAGCAATAAGCATAAATTATTAGATATCAGGTAGAAAACTCCATTAAGGGTAAGCATGAGTACTTAAGAGATTTTATGCAGTGGAGTTTTGAGCATATTGTAACGCCCCGCTTGGGAACCCAAGAGAAATAAACCTAACATGTTACAATGTTTACTAAACTATTTTTTTTTTAAAGTTTAAACAACATCAAGATAACATTAATGCGGAAGCAATATGAACATACACATCAAATACACATATGCAAATATAGATACAGTTTCAATTCCTCAAGAGTTCCTTTACGTTGAGTCACATTTAATAATTTTTAAATTAATTAGTTTAAGTTCCAAGTACAATGTCTTATGATCATAAAGAAATTTTAATTACTAGGTTATCACTTATTACATAACTTGCATTAGGTTACCCTGGTACTGACCACTTTGGGTCCCGGACCCCTATGCAAGCCACTCCCAAGTCACGTACCTAGACAACCTCTCCTAAGCACATAAAACACAGTTGTGTCCCATACCACAACAACCATAAAGATCAAACTTGGTTCCTTAACAGGCAACCTAATAATAAGATGGATCTCCCAACCCAAGTAAACATAATTGTACCACCAAGAAAATCTCATAAACATAATTTCAATTGAAATCACAAGATATATCATGACATCCAATCACATAAAATAGTATCAAAGAAATCTCGCAAAAACCTTTGGTGTACGTCCTAGACTGGTCAAACTAGGTCAACCTCAAAATCCACAAGTAAAGACAATACATAGAAAACAATACAATTTCATATTTTGGTTTGATTTGATAATACACAATAAAGTCAAAAGTAAAGTTTCAGTTTTGTGTTCAATGTACGTTTCAAGTGTAGGAGATTTTCGATTTATTCCACCGAATAATTCATTCATTTATTCGACTTAAATATGTAAAATTACCATCATAATAAAAATCATTTCCTAGTAGAATAATCTAGAAATAATCGTTTTATTCCATTTAGGTTATAAAAATAAAATAACAGTTCATTGATTTTAAATAAAATAACCATAATTTTAATAAAATCAATATTATTAAATATGATAAATTAATAACTTCATTAATTAATTCTTATCGTTAATAGATCCTAATTAAATCAAATTTAATTAGATTAAATGAATAATTAATAAAATTATTTAAATTTATTTAATTATAAAACATTTATAAAAATTAAAAGTAAAATTATTAATAAATTTATAAAATTGAATAACACAAAATTTTATTAATTTATAATATAATTTATTACCATTTAAATTAAATAAATTTTAAAATGTATTAAAATTTATAAAAAAATGAAAAATAAAAATCAAATGACGTGTTTAAAGGCTCGCCGGCCTGGTACCTGCGACAGCAGGTACGGGGGTAGGGGTGGGTAAAATCCCCCCCCCGTATTTAATAATAAATTTCTTTATTGTTATTTTTTTTTTAATGTACTTTTAAAAATTAATATGAATTATGTATTATTATATGTGAAATTTAAGAATTCTTTTATAAACTTATAATTTTTATTTTATTTACAATTTATGAAATACATTTCAATAATTCTATAATTATATATATAATATTTACATTATTACCCCATCAAGAAAACTAAATTTGACCTATCAAATTTCAAATATCTAATTTTAAATCTTTCTTTTCCTTTAAACCCTACGTGATTTAATTAATTTCCTCTATGATTCTTCTGTATAATAATGAGAAACTAATTTTAACCAATCAGATCTTGAAACAATCGAGATGATAAACATAATTTCAATCACCCAACAATCACAAAGCAAATAGATATTTCCAATTAAAATTGCATTCACAGGATTTCAAAACCCTACCTCGTACTGATGCTAAAACTCTAATAGCTGGACAAAGATTTCTACTGCAGCAATATCCTTCAAGCTACAAAAAATTCCTTCTTTTCCAAACCCTTCCAGTTGCTCCCCAAAAACTTGTGTGTGCCTTGAAAACCTGTGTCTGAAAAACTCCCCCCCTTGAAAAATGAACCCTCAAATTGATAAGGAGTTCTCTTTCTACAATCGGGGCACTAATTGTGCGTTTACCCAAGAGGTCTCTTCATCAATCTTGTTAACTCTAAAATCAACCTTTATTTATCTTATCTTTCATATTTTCATGCATGTTAAATGGATTATTAAATCTCTTTATTTAATTTCTACTCAACTTCTATTTTAATCAATTTATAACTTATAAATCTCATGCGCACTTAATGCGATTAAATATCTTTATTAATTTCACATGTTTAATCTTTTTAATTAATTTCTTTTATTTTCAACTCATGCATAATTCATGCTAACTATAATCTTTATGATAATTAAATATCTTTTCACTTTTAATTTCATTTTTAGAAACTTAGTTGATAAAAATATTTATTAACTTAAATAACAATAATATTTAGCATTTATTTAAAAATGCACTCTTAATATATTATTATTAAATTAAATAAATATAATCACATTCTAAATTTAAACTTTAACTTTTATCTCCAATATTTAATTCTCTATATTTAATTAATTTCTCAATTAATTAAATATAATTAAATATTCAAAAAGTCATAATAATTCTCCATTAAATTAAATTATTAATTTAATCTATTAATTAGACTTAATTAATAGAAATTCATCAAAGACTCACAAAACAACATACGAACAAAATACTCACAGGTTTAAAAAGGGTAGACAGTTTGTTACGAGTCCTCCTTGCAGGACAAGTATTATAGGCTTATGGCTAGGATTGGACCTGATCATTATCTTCCCATTCTCACCATTTGAGTATTTGTAATAGGGCACGCTCATCCTGGAAATTCAGGGAAGTCGATGCCCGGTACCTGCATCTTGCATAAAAGACGAGCATGTACATGTATATAATATATCTAAACTAAACAGACAATGGCGAGGAGTGGTTCATCGTGTAGATCCTGACTAGCAGGTGACTACGACTCCCTCCCCTAACCACATCAAACACGTCAGACAGAAAGATAAAATAAACATGCGCACCATACACATGCAAGTATGGGGTAAGTATCATAAAAATCATTAGTCTAATATCAAATGCGTACATATAATAATGCATCTCTATCAATACAACATAATCATCATTAAAGACATCATGTTAACATTTTTATGAAAGAAACCACATTTACTAACTAGGATCATCAAAATACCATTAACAACACATGAATGAAATCAACTAAGCAATAATAACCGATGCATTTGTAATTCAAGACATGAAATAATATCATAATATTGTAAATTCAATATCTCTAAACTAATCAATGCATAAAATCAACCTAAAAGAATTTGACAATGATAACAGAAATGCGAACTAGGGGCAGGCACTACACATGTATTTTAGAGAAGAAAAAACATTGTAAATTAATAAAATCATAATAGCTTGTATATTTATCTGGGTATATATGTGGGCCCCCATATATATTTGAATAAATATACTTAAAACATGAAATCTTACAATGAAACAAGGTCATATCTAGCTCACATGGAAGCCAAATTATTGATGGAACATAAATACGTGTTCTAAAAGAAATAGACTTGAGGTACTTACCTTGATGCTTGATCAAAAATTAAAATGAAAAAAAATATATAAATACCTATATTCACAAAAAAATGATAAAAAATCTATCATTTTCTCTCCAAATTCAAATTTATTAAATTGCATTATAAGATTTTAAGAACGAGGACTTTTCAAATAAGATAAAAAACTTTAGGAGGTCTCTATTTGAACACTGAGTCCAAAGTTGAAAAGAAGAGTATAATTCTTGTTGAAAGCATACTTATCAATGACTAATGGCAAACTATTGTCATATAGGTAAGGTTGACAATTTTGACAAATGCATCAATCAACATATCATAAATTACTGAATCTAGTTCACATCGTTGATCTAACATCTGTTGCAATAGCTTTTCTGTCTTCATATACTCACCTTTTACTAAAACTCCACAGCCATGACGGAAATGCTCAGAGTGGCCATAGCCATCATCAACATCATCATTCTTGCCATAGTCTTTTCCTACGGTGAGGCGACGTGGTTCACGTTGGTGAACGAGTGTAAGCACATAGTGTGGCCGAGGATCTGGAAGCCAGGTGCCGATCATGTCCTCCTCGAGCGAGGCGGCACGTGTCTTGACCCTCAAATGGCCAAGTCCTTCAACGCTCCTATAGGCTGGTCTAGTCGAATCTGGGGCCACTCCAACTACTCCTTCGACGATGCCGGTAACAACAGGGCCTGCTCGATCGGCGACTGCGGTGGCTCCTTCTTCTACAACGGCCTCGGCGGGGCTCCTCCCGCCACTCTCATCAAAATTACCCTCTCCTCCTCCTCCTCTTGCAACTCCTCTTCTCCCACCGCCTCTTGCAATGACTTCTATGATGTTAGCCTCTTGTAGTGTGGCTTAGGGGGGTATATGAAGGATTTCAACATGGTTCTCTATTTTCCTGCTCCAACTGTTCAATGGGCTGATTTACACGAGCATCATCTCCACGCCTTTTTAATGAGTTTAGATGATCATTTTGCAAGCTATGGTTGGAAGACTTGAGTTCTGTGATTCTCTCTACGACACAAGCCTTCCTCCGAATGGATTTATAGGCTAGTTTTCCATCCAGAGTTTGAAGACGAAGGAGCTCTGAACCACACCAAATTGGGGAAATCGATCTACTATCTAATCTGAGAGATTGTAGATGATTATCCTTATGTTTTGACGGTAAAAATCGTGGGGCAGATACGAGAGTACTGTGCCTAACGAGCAGCGACTAGAGCTTTGTCAAGTTTGCTAGAGTGGCTAAGTGATTGAAGACAGTTGTGGAGGCTGAGGCGATCCCCCACCAAGACAATGATGGGCTCAGGAAGGTTGGGGTCGTGAGGTTTTGCATTGGGTCTAGAATTTGTCACAGAGGCATCAGATTCTAAATAGAGGTGTTAGTAACAGTTCTGAGAAAAAATGGCAGGCTGATATGATTAAAAAAAACTTAAACCAATTATTGCAAAATGTCCCAAAAAAAGAGAAAAGCGTTATAAAAAGAATGTATACGCTGATTGTCCGCTGCTTCTACTTCACTGTCTCTGGAGCGCAACAGATAAATATACAAATAGAATAAGCCACATAGATTTAGGCCCAGAATAATTGCCCTTCGAGAGATCCGCAAATATCAAAAGAGATCAGAGTTTCTTATTAGGAAGCTTCGATTTCAGCGCCTAGTCAGGGAAATTGCTCAGAATTACAAGACGGATCAGAGGTTCCAGAGATTTGGCCCGCAAAGAAGGGAAATATATATATATTAGCAAGAATATAAATGTTTTTAAAAAAATGGAAAATTAATCACAATTTTTTTCACTAATCTATTGAGAGTTCTAAGTTTATTTTTAACAATCACACTTAGAAAAATTTGTTTAATATAATTGAAGAAGACTATTTTAATTAAATTATAAGTAGAATCAATATATAAAATATTTAAAATAAAAAAAATTGCACAATTTAATATAAGTGCTATCTAATAAATGCTTATTGTTTTGGTGGCACACCGTCCAAAACAAGAGTAAAAAAAAATTGATATCTAGATATGAAAACCCTTTGGCGGCAAGCCTTTCAAAGGGGGTTAGATGAAAACTAATAGAAAATAAGAAGTAACCTACACAAATTAGAGCAAACAGAAGTTAATCGGATTTGGCAGTAAACCAGCCAAACCCAAAAAAAAATTCATTTTCTTCCAACTTAAGAAGATTAAAAAATTAGTGAAATCCCTCTCAAGAGTCTCCTTCAAATCGTACTTTCATGCAGACACTCAAAAACAAAGATTAAACTGCTATGATACCATGTTAGAAATGGAAAAAGAAATATGTAAATAAGCAAACCCAGGAAAGAATCTAAGCGAGTTAATGCATGAAAAGATATTACCATAAGATAGGAGAGAGAAAGCTTCAAGATCCAACACCATGAGACAAGATATTTGGAAAGGGGAAAGCAAAGAAAACCCCTTGTGACATTATGAATGAGGCATGAAAAGCCTAAGAAGGAAGATGGAGAGAGAGAGAGAGAGAGAAAGAAAGAGAGCAATCGCTCATACAATAATTGAGAAGAGGAAGAAACCTCATTAGAAATGAGAGAGGAGGGTCATCTCTTAAATAGAGATGAGAGAGAGGAGTTAGAATGTAACTCCCATGTCCATGAATGCCACCATTCATAAGTGTGTGAGGCCAAGTGTGGGATTCCTCTTAAGGAGGAATAATCTAAATTACAAATTACAATAAATATTTGTCCTCACATATTCCACTAGAGGACAAAATACGATGTAGTGGAAAAAGGACAAAAAAGAAATATATTAGGATACTTTAGCTTATATCCTAATATATTATAACAATAAAGAAAGGAGGTCTAACTTTGGTTTATAAATACACCAAGGAAAGATTACAACTTCTAACAATTCTTCCGGGCTTTGAAGATATATAAAGAGTTTCAGCACTTAGATGTTAATTAAGGAATTAAAAAGAAAAAAAAACAAGATCATGCTCTAAGAAATGCATACAAGTACAAGCTACAAAAAAATAGTACTTCAAACTTGCCAATATGGGAAGTGTGTTCAAATTTGTATTCAAAATCAAATAAGGAAAGGCAAGAAACATCATATAGTGTTCTAATTTAACAACATTAGTAGGGAAAAAAAATCATTTGCAACATTTAGTGAAGCATGTAATCAAATGCTACACCAGTCTACACAATATTCTAAATTTACTAAATGAACAATACGCATGCTTGTGCAAGCCAATTGGTCAAGAAGCAAAAAAGTTGTTTCAATAACTTAATCGTACAATATTTCAAATTTTCTATAACTATTTACATGTGCTAATTAAAGAATCACCAAGAACAAACAAAACAAGATCATGCTATGTGGCATGCATACTAGTACAAGCTACTGAAAATAGTGCTTTAAATTTGTCAATATTGAAAATGTGTTAGGATTTATATTCAAAATCAAGCAAAGAAAAACAAAAGCATTCATAGGGTTTTCTATCTTAAAAGAAAAAAATTAGGTTGGAAAAAATGAATTGCAACATTACTGACACACAACATTAAATACTAGAATAACACACATAGTATTTTCTCAATTTATTACACAAGCAATACTCAAGTAAGCATTGTCACACATGTGTTCTATCATAATTCTATGAATGAATCACTTTTTTAGGTATTTATACTGAAACACTTTCCTGAGTTAAAATACTACATAAATTGGTAGCATATCCACACCAATTCATCAAATAAGAGTGACTTAATTCAACCAAAGATCCAAATTTATAAGTTTCAACTTCAAGAATCAATATTTAAGCAACCATTTCATTTAAAGAATAGTCTATGAAAAATAATGAAAGGTTGCAACACACAACAATGACATTTTTCTTAAATAGATGACATCTATCTAAGAATAGGAACAAAGCACAAAGTATATTACTTATAATTAATTTTTAAAAAGCCATAGATTCAGTCAATCACAACATGATGTAGTAAAAAAATGATGCACTTAGTGCTCTACCAATTAAAATTTTAAAACCTGACTCACATGAATCGATAATAGAGCAACATAATAGAGAATGTGGTGGAGATTTTTTTTAGTTAATTTTGTATACCAAGGAAGTGTGACAAGGTTGATGGACTATAAAAAATAGAGATGAATCATATAATGATAGGGATTGTAAGAAAAAGAAAACCTATTCTATAGAAAATATTATGAAGTGGCCAAGAAGTTTCTCTAAAATAGTGTAACTATATAGAAGATTTGAAGGTGGACACTTAGCAAGATAATAAAACAGTAGAAAAATAAAGAGTGCAAAGTGACAAAAAGTTGACTTTCACAGGAATACACCATTATGAATATTTTGAAGCAACCTTCCATATGAACCATTTGAAGAAACTTCTCAAACAAAAGAGAAACATTGTAACAACTAGGATATGAGATGGCTTCCTAGTTAGCTATGAAAGAAATTAGAAGACAATAAAAACTAATGACAGAGATTTGGGTCCCTCCTCTTGTCTCCTCTCATGACTAGAACTGATCATGACTATATTTCTACCAATGAAAGAACATCATTCAATAATGCATAACTTGAATATCTTTGAAGTTAGTGCATAGTGACATAATATCTTTTTGATGATACCCTTACCAAATACACAATTAAAAAAAAAATTACTTATTGATTTGATGAAACCCTTGGAAAATACATTATGTGATAAGAAAAGTTGTAGATTTCTACCACTTAGCAATGGCAACTCAAAACCTTCCAATCATTTGAAAAGGCAACTCAAAACCTATCAAATGTCTGCAATGGAAACAAAAACTTCTCAAACATCTACAATAGCAACTTGATCAACCTACAAACCATATGTTAAATGCAAACATAAACAACAAAGGCACCTAAGGCAACTCAAAATACAATAAACAACAAAGACATGAAAGGCAACTCGTTGGAAAATGGTTGCTTCTTACCTAAAATGACACTCATTCTTAATGCAATCATTCCTTGTAACAAGTTAGTTCACTAATTTAACCCTCCTAATAATCAACTATTTATTAGCTTCAAGAACAAAAAGGAATCATTAAGTAAGAGTCCTTAAAAAACAAGGCAATGCTTAAAAGAAAATTAATAGGATAGCCTAGAAAATATGATTCAAAAGTAATAAAGGGGTATGTTGTCTTGCATAACCTAAATAATAAAATACTAAAGGATAAAGGATTGTAAAACAATTGTACTTACCTAGTAGAGATCTAATGCAACATGAACCAGAAGAAATAGGCCCTAAAGACCAAAGAGGGATTTTGTGACAATATAAAGAAATCATAAGCAATGAGAGAAAAAATTAAATTAAGGGTTTTTTTTTAATCTTGTCTAACCTAGAATAGAGAAAAGGACAAATTATTGTTGAAAATTTGTACTTAGCCACATTATGAAACTAAATTATAAGATATTAGCATGAGAATATCTAGATCAGGAAATATATTATCTATTTTCATTGCATACACCCTCTAGAAAATCCAAAATATAACATGTGTGGTGCATATACCCTCTAGAAAATCCAAAATGTATTTTTAGAATTTTTTGTCCTAAAAAAACTTTATCTTTAGGTATCCTAACATGGAAGATTTAGATTCCTTTTAAACATGGACTAGTGTGACTAGACATTTTTTAATTGGAATTTGTAGATCGTGATGGTTTCCTTGGTCCAAAAAAAGTAATTCATGTCAACATAACTAATTAATGTCATGGCTAATTCAATCAAGAAACCCATCAAGGTGATAATAAAAAAAAAAGTATAATCAACTAAAGATTAATAGGTAACTCAGGCCTAGATAGTGTAGGGATCATGTTACATTCCTATTTAGGTTCTTTTGTTAAAGGTTGTCCTTTCTACCCAAGATTGGGTCTCAAATTAGCCAAATGTTATAGTCACCTATGTGCAACCTTGTTTATAGCATCAATATTTAATTAGGAGGATATACTTAGCCTGTTGATTGAAACATGTGCACTTTATGTTCCTTATTTTGAAGGATTAATATATTATATAATTCTTGGATGGATTGTAAGTAAAGTTGGTATTATTAATGGATTACATATATGGAATGCAATGTATGTAACTATGAAATTATGTTTGATGTGTCTACATCATCTGCATGATGAGAAGTTGCATTTTAATGTTGCTTCAACTATATAAGTTTCAATTTTTTTATTTGAATTTCATTGGAGTGATAAAATGACAAGTTAAATCTTACTAGAATCAAGGGACTTATCTCATATATGTTACTATTCATGCACCAAAGAACAAATCAAGCCTTGTAATGTCTAGTATATTTGGTGTAGGGCACTCTAAGCATCTTCCATGGAATCTTGAGTCTTATTTAGTGTATTTTTAGACTTGATAGATTATGAATTAGTTGTTTAATATCATGTTATTAGATGTTCAAATTAAGGTCATGTTGACCAATTTTTGTTTTTAAGTATTATGAGTCATAGTGAGTAAAAAGTGGGAAAATGTCATGCAAAGGCATAGATGGAATCTATGATAGTGTTAAAACATCCTAAGATGATGATAAAAATTTTAAGGTACCTAGGAAAGTATATTATAACATAAAATGCAAAATGTGAAAAAATGTAAAACTTTCCAAGAAATGTTGTCAACATTTTCTTTGCAAAGTTAACAAAATCTAAAAGGTGAATAGTCATTCATCTTGTTTGAACTTCCTAGGGAGGTGAAAGGTCTTATTTATTGATATAAATAAATGTAATTTCATTTGGAAAAAGGGTATATAGAAGAAGAAGAGGTGTGGAATAGAAATATGCAAATTATGATGGATAACTTTGTATAATACAAGTCTTTTTTTTTTTTGGAAATTTGCATATTCTGATATTTGTTTACAACATTATGTTTTTCCTTACCTTCTCATGGTTTTAGTGATTAGTAAACTTCCTTGTAAAGGTTATTGAAGGCATGGATAAATATGAATGCAACATATCATGAGTTAGTAATATGGTTCTTTGTATTTACAGGTTGAGCAGTAGATTATTTGTAGTTTTCAGAATTGTTAATCAAAATAGTTGTATACTTTTATTATATAAAGTTTGAGAGAACTTAAAATTCATGTAGATTTCCCTCCCATTAAGTACACACCTTATATTGATTCCTTAAGCCATGAATCAACTTATTAATTATTTTCATATGCAATAACAAAAACTATGAATCAAAATTCTGCAAAAAAAACTATGATATTTTCTTGGTTGCAGTTTCCTATATGAAGACCACTATACATTTTTATAGTACAAAGGAACCTTGAGGGGAGTAAAGAAGAAAAGAAATAGAGTCATGGGGGTAGTTACCTTATTAAATAAGGAAATCTTCACAATTACATGGGTTTGTGAATTTTTCCATCTACCAATGAGTGGAAGCCCAAAAGTTAGAAGCTTGACATTGACTTTGACAAGGTACTGTTATTTGGAAGTTTTTGTGGTATTTTTTTTGGAGATTAAGTGAGGTTAGAAAGAATAGATGTGAATTATTAGGCTTCTCTACTTAGACTCAGCTTGTAGATTAGTTATTTGACTGAATAGTGGGAATCCATAATCTTGGAACTATGTCAGTATCAGTAAGAGATATCTCAATCTACCTTTAGTTTGAGAGGTGTTTTGGAGAATTTGAGTTCTTAATTTACCTTCCAAAGAAGGCTATAAGGTAATTTGTATTGGTGTTGTGAAGCCTCCAAGGTGCCTAGAACCTTATGAATAGTGAAGGTAATGTATTGGAAATGAGTTAGTTCCTTTGGAAGCTTATAGGGATATGATGTTCATAAAATTCTTGGAGTTGCAAGGTGATGGAGGTGTTGTGTGGTGAGGTGTGAGAGATTTTTGTGTGAATTTTTTTTGAAGGTATAAATAGAGACAACTAGAATAGGTGAAAGTGGCACAAGGAATATGCCATTCACCTTGTCTCTAGCCTTTGAGAATTGAGGAGATAGCATATGTTATGCTTAGGTAGGCTTGGAGGAACCCTAGCCTAGTTTGAGAGTTCTTGTATTAACAAACAAGTAAAATCTCCACAATTACTTGTATCAGTATTTCATATAGTCACATATATAATGTGTATTCTCTTGAATGAATACATGGAAATCAAGCTGTGAGATACTATGTGAATATGCCTCTAGCTTGGTTGAGTTCGGTAATTTGAATAGTAAATCTAATTTAAAATAAATCAAACCCATTAAATTGAGTTCCAAAATCAAGATTGGCACAATGTGTATAACAAGAAATAAGAGCAGTAGGAAGATGCCAATTGTCAAATGTAGAAATAGAGTTGGGCAATGTGTAAAAAGCATTATTGAAAAAAACAGAGTTGGAAAAAGATGAAGAAATGAAGTGAGCAACATGACAAGAAGAGAGAAAGTTAAGGGACAAAGAGAATCTTTGCAAGCATTAATGAAGGAAGGTGAAGTAGACTTGAGAATATGCTTCCTTTTAATTTAAGATTGGATGGTTTCCTCAAGATTGATTCAAATGAATAAGAAGAAAAAGGCACACTCAAGTAGAGAAAGATAAATGAAATAAATGGTTTTGGAATGCTATGAGGAAGTAATCAAGATAAAAAAAATATGGAATGAAATTTCTATGGATATATCAACAATGAGATTTTACTGTTGGAGGAGTAACAAAGAAGAATAATGATGTTGGACCAATTCTAGAACATATTTAGAGGGAACGTTGAATCCTTTGCATTTCTAAATAAGAGGGATTGAAGATGAGGAGTGTTCAAATGTTTATTGATCAAAAAGTTTCATAAAAATGACTTCTAAGAGACATGCTTTTATGGCATGTAGAGATAGTGAGAATTGGTAAGGAAAAAAATCTTTGCAATGTCATCACTTCCTAGATAGGTTCCCACTGCTTCACTTGCAAGCATCATAGTGGTGGGGCTAGTGTGGTTGATTTTGCACTCTCCAACTAGTTGTTCCTCCATTCCATCTACCACTTCTCCATTCTTAGTTACTTGTATAATTCTTGTTGCCTCATTCTTTCAAAAAATTTATCCAACTTTCCTAAATCATTTCTTTTACATGAGACAAATTGCTAGCAGTGTCCTCTACATTTAGGGTCAAGATTGTCACGTATACATTGTTCAAGCTAGTCTTCTCCATAATAGAAAAAATCTAGGTCTAATAAATGGAGTTCCCTTTGATAGGTTGAAGCAAGCATGGGTATACACATTCACCATGAATTTTAGAAGAAAGGTAAACAAAACCATCAATGGTTTTAATATTTCACAACCTTCAAAATAGGTTGGGCCTTGGGAATAAAACCTAAAAGAAAACTGCTAGTAACAACTAGTTACATTATTACAATATTCCTCACAGTAATGATAAAACTAGGAAAATTTATTGAAAGCAATAGGTGAAGTTCAAAAATACTGAGATGAGAGAGAAATGGGATAATTTTTCTATGCTTGGATTAAGAGGAGGTATCATCATGGTGGTCCCTCACAATTGCCTTCGCTCATTCCCAATCCAACCTACATGACACTAAAAAAAAATCAATTGAAAAACTCTAAAGCTTAAGATCTAAAATAAAAAATGTATGCAAATATATTACCAAGATATGTCAGCTAATATGTGCAAAATGAAAATATGGGAAAAGCCCCAATATTACTCATCCAGTAAAGATCAAAATTACTTGAAATAAAGCCCCAATTTTGTTGCCATCACTCTAAATATAACATAGAACATAATATAATTCATATATTTTATTCTTTTTTATTATGACCCGAGTTGATTAAAATTTTGACAAACTTGGGAAAACATAACTTGGCTTTAAACCCTCATTTGGTCAAAATTTTGACCAACATGGGCATGAAAACAAAAGAAGAAGAAGATGAAATTGTAGCTTTGGTCAAAAAACTTGGTAGAGAAACTAGTGGAAATGTGCTAGTGTCCAAGAAGAAAACACTTTTTAAAACTGTCAAGGATGGACCTTAGTAGTTGTTCAACCTAGACCACAAATCAATAAAATCATAGAGTTGATTAGGAAAATTCAGGATGAACAACATAAATAGATGATTTCCATATTAGAGGTAGACAATAGTAACTCATTGAGTCTACCACATGAAACAATGTAATGGATCCTAAAAAAATAATCCTTCAAAGTACAAGTGAAAGAAAAGATTCAAATAAATAAACACAACTCAAGGAAGCTGAAAGAAAAATGCATATGGACATTCAAATTTGATGGCTCTAAATGAAAATTAAGAGTTGGCTCTGGTACTCAACTAGTTAATGTAAAAGGTGGATCTTTTTATGCTACATATATTCTACATTTTAGGTGTACTAATAATGTTGCACAATATGAAGCAACAATAGACTTCTCTTTGCATTAGAGAAGGATGAAAAAGATCTCATAGTTGAAGGAGACTCCCAATTATTTATTAAACATGTTAATTAAATCTACTCCTATAATGATAGAAAACTATTTTCTTACTGAAATAGAGTTTTACACTTAAAGGAAGATTTTGAGGCCCTGAGCATAAGGTCTATTCCCAAAAGCAAGAATATTGTAGCAAATGCCCTTACAAATTTAGGTAGTATATTACAGTCTATTGAAAGGAAAAAACAAAAAAGGTTTATGCTCCATCTATTCCAAAAAATATTACTAACTTCTAGGTCTTCCAAGATGATCAACATGTTCTAGAGTTCATTGTGTTCAATGTCATGTTCAAAAGACAAGAATTTGATTATATTCTTCATGAAAAACTTGAGAGTTATTAACTAAAAGATGAATATGGGATCATAAATTTGAAAATCAATACCATTCCTATAGGGATGGAAGAGTTGGATCATATTTTTGATCAAGATGAATCAACACATAGTTGTTGGAAATGTAATACAAACAAGGTGACTAAGAATGGGGAGGTTTGAATCAGGAACCAATTAAAATTTATTCACTTAATCCACTTTGTTAAGTTGTATGATCTATTAACGTTTACAAATAATCACTCATGGTGATCTTACTCATTTAAGAGTAATAAGGACTATTAGGTCCACCCTATGAAATGATTTATATATTAAAATTAAGTATGTACTCTATTAGGATTTTCTGCAAAGGACTACTAGGTCTACCGTATTAAAGAATTTGGGTCTAATGTAATTATTAGGATGAATCAATGGACTGATCTATGATATGAAACCCTAATTTTTGATGAAGATCCTTTGAAATAAATTGATTAGTTGACTGTGATAGATGAGTCTCTTCCTTTCCTAGAATTGCTTGTGGCCTTCTAAATAATCTACTCTTCCATATTCACTAATGTTCTTCAACTCATGGTATAATTGATGTGCTTGATGTAATTCATTGTATTTAGATAAATAAAATACATCATACTTATATCCATCCAAATAATTCCTTCATAGGTTGGCTACAACATAAATTGTTCCAAAAATAATTACCAAGCCAACTCAATGTTGTACATAGGTCTGATGACTTACTCGGGTGATGGTGAAGATACTCATAAAACATTGTTTTATGCCTAAAATGTGAGCACACTTATATGAGTCATTATATCAAATATTTCTCAAGAATGAGGTCTTGAATGGTAGCTCATAGCTCTCTATTCATGGAGTGCAAGGGTTTGTGATGGAGACCATCAATTTGACCTAGTTTGTGCCCATGCAAGTACACTATAAACCAAGAGATTTAGAGATAAAAATATGAATGTAAATGAAGATAAAAAATAATCCAAATGATAATAATGCAAAGTAGTGCAAGAAAGGAAATCTAATCTATGAAAGAAAATGACAATGCAATATTAATCTATGAAAACAAATATGACTCTAAAATAATATGAGAATGCAAGGATGAAACATCATGATGGAAGCCATGGAGGCAATAGAGAATAATACAAGAAGAGAGAAGTTGAAATGAAGCTCCAATATCAAAACCCTAAGGCTTAAACTCCTCCAAAATCACTCTCTAAACTTGTAACATAACAATACTATAGCAATGAGCTATTTTCTCTATTTGTCTCTCTATTTCTCCATATCTTTCTCTCTATTTCTCTATATATCTCTATATCTTTCTCTCTATATGAAAATGAGAAGCAGGGGGGTCCTTATAAAGGAAAATGTGGAAGCTTCTCACAACCAATATGGAATAATAGAGTTTGATCCATGTGAGACAAAATTCCACCAATGAGAAAAGAGGAGTCTTTGAGAAGAAAGAGGAAAGAGGAAAAAGAGTAATACCACTTAGAGATATGCACATGTAAGTGTAGAGGAAAAATTGAAATTATTTATATTTATTTAATTTATTTCCTTTCTTAAGTGGGTTTAATTTTTATTTATTTAATTTCCTTTTTCACGTGAGATTTTATTTAATTAAAAGAGAGCAAGTTCTTTTAATTAAATAGGAAATATTCAATTAAATTAAAAGAGTAGTTTTTCTCTTAACTAATTAAATGTGGATTAATTATTTAATCAAAAGAGAGGTTTTCTTCTGATTAAATAAGACTTAGCATAAAATGATCAAACCTTAGGAAATATTGAAATAATTGAATTAATTACAATTCGATCTAAGAAATTTATTTGAATTGATTTAATAAAATATTGTAAACCATTGATTCAAGAAAATTGATAAATTGAATAATGGGGGCCCATAGTCTAGACGACCATTTTAGGGTGCATACAACTATCACCTTTCCTAACTTTGGAACTCAGTTGATATTGCATGCTCAGTTCATATTGATCACTCAATAGACACTGTGTCTGATAGAATGAGAACTTGGAAAAAATAAGTGATTAATAAATAATGTAAAAATACTAGGAAGGGGATCATAGTATAGATGAAATTTTTTTGGTGATGACAAATTCATCTTGAAATAGCTTTGAATCTAACTCATCAATTAAAAATAATAGAGTATTATGGGAGCATGAGAATATAATATCAATACAATATGGTGAAAATCATTTATGCGGGAGAATCTTGGTGATAAGTGAACTATTGCATTACTAAAAAATATTTCCTTCTTATTTTTTTACTAAGGGTTGTGTCAATGCAAAGTTTTTGCAAGTGAAGGATTAATACTTAGTAAATCATTTAGACAAGCTTAGAATGTCCTAATTTTAGAGGTGGATTTTTGTCTTGGATATATCATCAAAATAGTTGATGCTTGGTGACATATCATGAGTATTCATCAAGTTATTGGAATTTTTTAGCATAAATTTGTGGTATAAAAAATTCAAGCTCAATTTTGAAGACCATAGAGGCCATAGATGGACTCTAAAATGGGGTCGACTAGAGCTTGCATGATTCAAGCCTTATAGATGAGAAGTTGTGGATTCCAAAAAATGGTTTTAAGAGCCAATTAGAGCAACACTTTGATAGTTATGGCCTTTTAAATTTGTGCTAACCAAAGTTTCCAAAATAAGTGTCAAAGGTGTCTCGAGCCAACTCTATATGTAATGTTAGGGCTAGTTAGGCTGGAGGGTTTAGTTTTGATGTCTATAAAATTCCTTGGTGGTGTAAAAATGCCTATATAAAGGATTCACGCACATTGTCTAAGATAGCTTTGAGGTGATAGTTTATGGATATTTTTTGCAATTTTTTGTAGGGAAGGTTCCTATGTAGGTTGGTATGTTGTGTTTCAAAATTTTGTAATTTCACATTTGTAATGATAATAAGAAACCCATATTTTATTCTCATGAATTGTTTTTATTTCTTGGTTCTTGGTGTGTATTTGTGCAATTAAGGGGAGCACCCTTCATTAAGTAGCATTAGAGAAGGAGTTCCTTAGTGTGTAAATATATCACCAATTTTGTGACAATTACACCAAAATTATGGTTTGGGGTGAGTGTGTAGACAAATCATTGATCACAAGCCAGTTTCCACTAGGGTTTCAATGAAAGTGCAAAAATACCTCCACAAAGGGAGTGTGGTTGAGGAGATGAAGGTGTTACAGTTAAGGCTCTTAGATCCCTATAAAGAGAGGTGCAAGCATTCAAAGAAAAAATGTGTAGAGGAATAAATCCTATCATAAGAGATGCAAGTAATTATGAGGATGAAGAAGAAGAAAATGCTGAAGTAGAGGTGGTTATGGACCTATAAGAGACCAAAGTTTGAAGTTCCCATTTTTTTAGGAAATCTCAACTTAGGAGAACTAATTGATTTGATAAGTGAATTGAAGGAATAATTTGAGTATGAAGATATTGAGGTTCCTAATAAGGTAAAGTTTGCAAAGGAAATTTTTAAGGGACATGCAAAGATGTGACTGCATGAGATTTAATTAGAGAAATATAGAAGAGGGATGAAAAAAATTACCATATGGTATTGAATGATAGCTAAATTGAATTTTTATTTCTACCATGAGCTTGATCTTCTAAAAAAAATGCAAGGGTTAAGGCAAGTGAGAAGATATATTGAGGAGGATACTAAGGAAAATATGAATAGGAAGTTTGTTAGCAAGTGTAGTGAAAGAGGTTGTGGTAGAAGATCTTGTGGATGGTCTTATGAAGCCTAAATAATGATCAAAATAACAAGGATGAGGCTAGTTGTAACACTTACAACCATAGTGGAAATAATTCCAATCATCCTCATGATTAGAATAATAGAGATCAAAGAGGAAAGGGTAGAGGCCAAGGATCTAAAAAAGGTCAATGTGAGAAAAGATTCCTCCCAAGCTTGTTGTTTTAAATTACCAAGGTGTACCAAGGAAATCCCAATTTCAAGAAAGGCGTATAGAGATTAGAGATACCAAGCAAGGACATATTGCCTGAAACACATTCCTTTCCATTTTAATAAGCCTAAGGAAAGGTTTGTTATGGTATGCACCTTATGTGTTTAGGCTTAGTCAACATAGCCTCACACAAAACTTTAGTAATGTCCTCAAATTTTATTATGACCTTGGCAAAGCATTCTGTGTCCAAAGAAACCATCGTTAAGAGTGTCATTGGGGAGATAATCGTAGACCTCAAACCTAGGAATATTGAGAAAGTGTTCCATCTCCCAAGAGTTGATCAATATGTAAAGATAACCCATGACTAGGCAGAAAGATGGTATTAGGAGAATGGAAAGTAAGGAAAAGAAACAATTTAGTCTTACTTCGCAATAGATAGAACACCAGTAGGTCATAGTGTTAGCAAAGTGGACATGACATGAGAGTACATGGAGGATGGTTTTGGGGTATGTGCGGGATCATGGTGTGCTAAAAAGTGGCGATCTAAAAAGTATATAGTTTTGAAATATCTCAAACCATTTCAAAATCTATTCCATTTTTACCCCACCCACCCTAATACTAAATGAAAACAATTAATATGTTTATAAGGTCTACTATATTTTTCGATACCAAACCTATATGGTCAACCTTAAAAACACCCTAAAAATGTGCTTTTGGCCTATTTTTATGTGATTTTTACTTCAAACATGTAGCTAACGACTTTTTTTTCACCAAAATTTGATGAAATGAAAAGGGTTTCTTAAGAATGTTCTTATCTTTTCATAGATGTAAGGTTTACCAAATTATGAGTTCAGTGAGTAATTATTATTTATTTTCTAATGGAGTTATGTATAAAGTGTTGACTGACACACTCCTTGAAAAACAACTATAACTTTCAAATGGTACAAAATTTTTCAAATCCAAAAGATGCATCACATTCTATGTTTCTTCTACTATAAGAAAAAAAAGAATTTTTTTTTTTTTTTATAGAGTTTTGAATTAGTTAAGGTGGTCAGACACGAGAGTTTTTTTATTCCAAAAATACTAAAGTCAAAAACTCATTATTTATTATTTATTTAGAATAAAAATAGCCAAAAATATGTGTCACATCTGGCATGAGTATACTACTTATATCTAGAATATTATTAAAAAATATTATCATTTGATTTTGGTTAAGGTGGTTAGATACATGTGTACTTCTTATTTTTGTTCCAAAATTTTTGTAGTATTGCATTAAAATTCAAAATTTTGACCAATCAATTTTTATTTTTTCAAGATAAGTCCTAGTATTTTAGAAACTAGATTCAATTTTCTAGAGATTATTTTCTCTCAACTCTTTGATATAAAGTTAATAATGAGTAGAAAATTGTAGGTGAAGTTGACATAACCCTAATTTTCTAATTTTTTATTGCCACTTAAGGGCATAGTTTGGTTGACCATGATCATGCGCATACCTATTGGCTATGGAATTTTTATTTTGAGCATAGTAATGGGACTCCCTATGGTTGGACATCTTCACACATGGATGGTCCATTTTATTGATACAATCAGGACAAAAAAAATGCCAATAGACTGGGCTACTATCCTTAGCAATAATCTACATGAGCAACTCATAGCCATGAAAGTTGATCCAAGATTCTATGTGACATCATACATGGTGTACTTTCTAGCAAAAAGGACCACAGACTACCTAGGACTTTGAAAAAATGGAAGCATGAAAGATGCTAATGCTTGGCCCTATGTTGTGTATCCACAATTGGTGAAGAATAAACTCTCATAGTAGAGTGTGGAATATAGGATGGTGAATGAAGGTTTCATATTTTTAATAATTGGGTTTATTGACAGTGAATATGCAAAAAGGATGTTAGTAGAAGCAACAGTCAAGATCAAAAAGGTTGGCACATACTACATATATTTTAAAATTTTCAATTACCTAAGGGTAGTCGGCATGCAAGAAAACCTAAAGAAGCTCTTGAGATATCCATTGGATAGTCCCATTTTGCTCAAGATTGTATGCCAACTTGTATCTATATACAACAAGGTAAGAAGACAACATAACAAGACATGGGTCTAGCCCATAACAATTGGTTCTTTTGAGGTCAAATAGAAACATGATATAATAAACTTCAATTCAAAATGGGATCAATATCCCCTAGAAGGGTATAACTCACCTTGCCCTACGTTGACAACATAGGGATGGTGCATCATCTAGCAGGGAAGTAATTTTTACATGAAAATGAACTGGAAGACCATTGGATGAATGTAGTAGATGACTATGATATCCGCATAAGGGATTATTCTAGGATGACTATATTTGGTAGGGAAGTCTCTCAAAATAAAGATCCCATTAAAGGTTTCTGAGAAGGATACAAAGGATGCATTGAACCCATTGTATAACATGTATAAAATATTTGATAGGCCTATAAGGAATATAGAGATTTGAAGGGATGAGAACTCAAATATTAATCATAGAGCTTACCATATAGTCCAATTGACAAAGGAATGGATCAAGAAAGAATTTAGGATTGATCTAGTTCCTAAGGTTGTTCCTCTTCTAGCCACAATATGCCCTTTGAAGGGTAAAGGTGAAAATATCATGATACCAACCTTCCTTGCTCAATCCCCAGTGAGGCTGAAAATGGTGCATTAGCAAGAGTAGGAGGTTGAGCATTTTGAAGTTGATAGAAGAGTAAAAAGGAAAATATCTCTCACAAAGGGAAATAAGAAAATGGCTCCTACACAAGCTTCTCAATAAGAATAGTTATAGCCTAGACAAGTAGAGACCCAAGCTAACCTAGCAAGTCAAGTTAAAGAAACTAAACAAGCATCACCACAAGTCCAAGAGGAAGAACAAGTGGAAGAATAAGAACATGAAGACCAACAAGTGCCTCCTATAGATATAGAGGAAGAAGCCTCTCCTTTTCCACTTAGAAGGCTAAGAATTGAGACATAGATGGCAGTCCAAAGAGGAGAAAATTAAAAAGGAAAACTAATTTGATTCCTCAGGTTCCTAAGGTAATTCTTGAAGTTGAAGGAAAAGAAGAGGATGAATAGATTGAATATGTTCCCTTGAGTCAAAGGACTCTCTTAGCTAGGGCTATGGAAAAGAAGAGAAGAAGAAGATCAACTGTAACTCTTCGATCTATTCTACAAGAGCCTATTTTGGCATCTACTTTAGAGGATGAGCAATAGTTGTGGATAGCTGATATGGAGTGGAAAGAATTAGATGTCTTTGACCTCTTTGATTTTGACTTCATTCTAGCAGGCACTAAGATGGTGGGTGAAAAGATAAGAGATACCCCTAGGAATGATTTCTTAGGAGAGGAATGGAGTCAAATGATGCCTCTATCTCAATGACCTCCAAGAATATGACCACTAGCATCTCCAAATTTGTCATTCGTATACAAAGGCTTAGCAACACCACTTCCTCATTCTAGAGAAACATAAAAACAAGAAGCAAATGAAATAAAACCCCAACAACTACAAGTTGATGAAGTATCAGAGGAGGGAAATAAACTTGAAGAACTTCAACAAAGTTATCACTATATAGAGGCTAGGACCTTAGCCCAAGTAGATACAAAGACTCCAATAATTGGTCTTTCACAAAGTGAGAAGACTCTAGAGAGGACTAATAAGTGGAAGGGGCCTAGAATAGAAACAACCTCTTCAATCAAGTACATGTCCCC
Organism: Cupressus sempervirens; assembly: GCA_028749045.1. Lineage (NCBI taxonomy): Eukaryota > Viridiplantae > Streptophyta > Pinopsida > Cupressales > Cupressaceae > Cupressus > Cupressus sempervirens. The sequence continues at coordinate 638,087,776 of CM053783.1, read as the reverse complement.
AGTGGGCACCACATATGCATGGATAAAGAGGGAGGTTATGCTTTGTCAAAAGAAGTAGTTCAATTTAATTGATGATGAGGAAATAAGAGAGATTATCAAAGCCATCAATAGACTTGAACCACCAACATGTGATACATGATCACTAGCCTTCATTAAGAAGAACCAGTATTAGGACTTTCTTGCACATATAGCTATTCCTCCCACACACTAACATCGAGGAACTAACTCCTAACGGTTATGAAATCAAGGAGGTCATGTTGGGAAGGCCCATGGTAGATACCACAAAATTGATGATCACTATAGACATGAAGGAGGTGTTCATGCACATGGACCAAGATGAGTCCAAGTTGATTATGCTAAGGAAACATAATGAGCTTCTAAGAGGTTATTTGCATGGTGTTGTGGGACAAATAGACCTAAATCACCTAGAGATAACTCTTGTTGCATCACTATAGAGAAAAGAAAAGGGAACGATATAGTTAGACCCATTTTTGGATGCATGTTAGTAATGGCATGACAATTTTGGGGGCAAAGGTGTTCAAATAATGCAGGGAAACTTGAACCTATTACACCATATTTAGTCGAGTGTGGATAAGTTGGTGTCCATAGTGAAGCAAGATTTTGGGTTGATGAATGAGGTATATACTTGGGTAGAAGACCTTCAAGCCTTGATGTAACTAAAAGGTCAAATGTATTATGTGCTCATTAAAGTATATAAAGCTGAGAAACTTGATAAGCTCAATGATTGGATCAAAAAGATATTCAATGGTAATAAAGTCATGCAAGGACTATATGAGGATATTCAAAGATTAAGGGACCAAACTCAAGAGAAAATTATGCAAGCAAAAAGCCAGTATAACTTGCTTGCCTTGAGATTTTTGAAGATATATCAATAACCCAACCTCAAAATAATGAAATTAGCAGTCCAATAATTCTAAGGAACCTTTGAAGATGCTTCATCAAATAAAGATATCAAGAAAACATTCAAGAATGAGGAGGTATTTTTGAAGTTGGATAGCAAACTTGAGAATTTTGTAGTAACACAGATAGAGATCAGATATTACTACTAAGTAGTAAAGGACAAGTATGGAGCTTTGGATTTATGAGAGGTTACCCAAGTAATGGAGATAATTGAGAAGTTTAAGGTGAAACATCCAAACATAAATTTGGTGTAAAGGGGAAGAAAACTGAGATGCTGGAAGTTCAATTTTGACACTTGGAAAAATTTTCCATTTTTTGGAACCTATCATACAAGTGCACTGGTGTGCAAATTCTTAGAGTTGTGCTGACAATTTTCAAGAAGTAGTAGTGCACAGATAGTTGACTACCAATTCCTATTTTAAGAGCATTCCATGCCTTAGAAGTGACTTGTAATGGTAGTTCAACTCCTAAAAACATTTAGAGAAGGTCAAGCTTCAATTTTTAGAGCTTCTAGTGACTCTTAGATCCTTTTGCAACTTCCTTCTTCTTATCTACATCTTCCTTCATTTCTTTAAGTCATTCAAATGCTTATACACCCATTAATTGATATAAACAAGGTTGGAGACCTACTTAGAGCCATTTAGAGAGTCAGTTTGTATATATTTAGATTTATTTTATTAGTTTTTAGCATGAGTTACATTTTAAGAACTCTCTCCTAGAAAAAAGGATGAGATTATTTCTTATAAATACATGGATGTAATATGTACTCCAAGTTGTTATTTTGATGTAATAATATATTCTATTGATGCTATCATTTTGAGTTTACTTATTCTTGCCAAAGTGTGTTTTTTTTGTTAATGGATGTTCACGAATAATAATGGCGCCAATGGTTTTATTATCTTGTTATAATTGTGCAACCCTTTAGTTTTGGTATTTCCCTCATGTTAATGAATTTCGCTGACATTCCAAGTCAAAGGAAAGATCATTGATTGTTCCTACATAGCTTATTGCATCACATGAGTGAACTTTCCATGGCCTTGTCATTTGATGAGAAGTGAAACATCTTTCAATTATTATTGAGTTCCCATCAATTATTGCATCAATGGAATTAAGGAAGCCTTGCTCCTATTTTTATTGGTTTCCTACCTAATATTTTCAATGATATAACTCGTAGACATTTTGTTACCATGGTTTATGTCCATTACAAATTTCCCTTTCAATTTTTTTTTTTTAATATCTTGTTACCTTATCTTTGTTATTTTCTTTTCCAACACTTGGTTAAAATAGGAATTCATACAATTGAATTGACCAATTTCATTCATGATAAAATAGAAATACAAAAAAATACTCTTTTGTGGTTACTTATCAAAATAGTAGATCAAACATCTTATCTAAATCAGCTAAACTAGCGAAGGCTTCCTCATGAACATACACATTTATCTTCAATTGAGTAGATTTCGATAGGTCACAAGATCGCCTAATGTTAGGAATAAGGTGTCTCAACCTTGGATAATTCCTATTCTTATTATTTGTTTTGTAAAATGTATTTCTTGCAAATAATGTTGATGTGTCGGCATCTTGAATTGTGTATAAGAGGATCATAGCTAAAATGGTTATGATGGATTCCTATGACACGTAAGAGCTATGTTAGGAAGATTCAATGACAGGTGAAGACATGTGGCAACTGATAAATTTGAGAATGGTAAAACCCTAATACGGTTACCTTTGGGAGTAGCCCTAAAAGTGAAGCACATGTTATAAGCATTTTTAGGGTTGTGAAGAGGTGTATGTGAAAAAGTGTATTGTTCATACTGTGAGTTGCTAATGGAGTCTTCTGTTGTCACTGTTGAACTTGCATTGCAAGTATATTGTAACCTTGTGTTGAAGATAATACATTGTGCAGGTTCTGCAGGGGTGGGGTTGTTTTACCAAAAGGTGTTTCCCCACCGAAAAATCTTTGTGTTATGTGTTTCTTTCTCTGTGTATTTTCTTTATGCTTGCTTGGCTGAAATATTGTTGTTTACATGATATTGAATCTATAAGTGTAAAAGATTTTAATAGGATTTGCACCATACTTCTCTTAAGAGATTAGTGTAGGAAGTTGTTTCCTCACCTGAGTTTTCTTACATCTAAAACCTTGGAGTTGATCCTAGATTAGCTTTTCAAGAGAGGAGTTTGGAAGGATTCCTTTTGCTAAGCATTGTGCAAGGAAACTCTACAAGTAACAAGTTATAGAGTAGCATATTCTAGCACTTGTAGATTTGATAAGGTGTTTCAAGTAGATTGTGAAGCTAGTGGTAGTACAATAGGCACTATTTTGAGTCAAGAAGGTAGACTTGTTTCTTATTTTAGTGAGAAGTTAAATGATTCCTAAATAGTGTGAAAATGGGACCTAACCTCAATCTGAATTCTCAAAAGGATCAATGCACAAATGGATCAAGCAATAGAGAATAAGAATAAATGAGATCCTATGGTCTTACTATTTGATAAGTAAGTACTTGAAATCTAAAATGAAAAGAAGACAAATACTTACCTTATAGTAGGATAAATTTGAAAAATGCTGATTTTTGATGTCTATGTATAGTTTTAGGGATCTCTACAACCTATTCTAGATTGCTAATGTCGACATGAAGAAAGCCTAGAAAAAATTTGTTCTTTTGAAGGGAGGTTGACCTCGACCCAAATAGAGGGGCACAATCTTAGCCTAAGGCATAATTGTACCCCAAAAAGTTGACCTTGACTTGCATTGCTCCAACAAATTTTTTGTTTATAGATCTTAAAAGTATGACAAAAAAGGATGTCCAAATTTGAACTTCAATTCATTGTTCCACACCTGTATCTACAAGAAAAATGGTTTTTTTTGTTTGGATGAGGGGTTTTCCTTGGTCAAACCCGAGTTTGGAATAAACCTTAATAATGGAATTGAAATAAGGAATGCTAGAATATAGTAGAAGTAAGTCTATCAATGAAGTACTATATTAAATAGATATGAAATTGTATTTGAAATGTAAACAAGTATATTGATATAAGAGCTTGAACATTACATTAGCAAATGTAAATCAAAACCTCCATGATTGTATGCTTGGAATCCACCTTGATAAAAGAATGAATATATCTTAAGGATAAACAAGGGATCTTGAAGGAAGATCACACCGCCATGATGGCTAGATCTAGGGTTTTAATGTTAAATCTTGAATAGTTAAACCAAATCCCTTCAAAGGCTTGAATGCTTCAATCCTTGATCTCTAATGGAAAAATTGAATTCTTGAATGATAGAATGCTTGATAATGGATTGTAGATGTTCTTTTTAAAAAGTAGATAATGACTTTTCTCATAGATCGTGGATGCACTTATGAATCATGGATCTCAAAATGAGGAACCTAAATTAAATGGAATTTAAGAGTCTACCATTTTGAAACCTAAAATATCTGACCCAAAAGTGGGAAAATGAAACTTTCCAAAGCCTGATATCCTAAAACTCCTAGAAATTGAAATTTGTACCTATAGTCAAGGAAAAGGTTGACCTTACCCTATGTTAGGGTCAAGAAAGACCCTGACCTAGGTCAGGGATGAGGTTGACCCTGACCTAAAAGGTCATCCATGACCCAAAAAATCAAAGTCCATAGTTTCATAGAGAAAGTTGTCAAAAATAGGCTAGAGAGAGAGAGAGAGAGAGAGAGAGAGAGAGAGAGAGAGAGAGAGAGAGAGAGAAGCAAAATAGGGGAAAAATAACTAGATCCATGCAAAGAATTACTCAATGCACTTGAAATGACCCCAAACCAATTACTCAAAGAGCTAAATACTCTTAACATGGAAGTGCTTCCATTTTAAGACAATAAATTTAGCCCCAACTTTAACAAGTGTATGAAATTAATGAAAAATATTGGTAAAGGAGAAGAAAGAAGAGATCCATGTGGATTCATAATGAGATAAAATAAAACTTATCTAAGGATATAAGTCCCTATGGTAAGGATTCTAATGCAACATATACATGCAAGTGTGCAAAAATAGACAAAAACAAAACAACATAAAAGAAAAAGGGTTAGTATGAAACAAACCCAAATAAATTAGCACAAGAAACTTTGCTAAGAAATATTTCTCATACTAATATCATATTTGGAAAACTATCATTAAAAACATAAATTATTCCATATGAAAGACAAGAGCAATGTATAAATAACATAGCTTCATGATTCAATCCTACTAGCATGAAAGTGAAAAGAAAGAAAAGAAGAAGTAATTACCTCATCAAGTAAGATGCCCATCTTACCATGAATCACCAAAAGAGAGGAGACTCAAACAAATGGCCAAACCTGATAGTTCACCCATAAACTATGCTACCAGTTGTAAATGCTTCTTCTCATGGCTTCTAGAATACCCATAGATCCATGTTTTCGTATCACTATGAATATGAAATGCATGTCTCATCAAGATTTAACAACTTATGTGTGTTACCTTAGGAAGATTTAGCATATTGAAAAATTGAAAAGATTATATCTCTTCAAGACTTAGCAAGTTATGTGCATTACCTATAGAGGATTTAGCAATGTGTGTCTCTTCAAGATTTAGTAACATATGTGCACTACCTTTGGTGGATTTAGCCTAAAAGAAATTGAAAAATGTGTCTCTTTAGGATTTAGCATCTTATGTGCATTACCCTCTAAGACTTGTTATATAAATAAAAATCTATAATACAAGGGACACCATATATATGCCCCTATCCTTATTGTGGTTTTCTACTAGACATGATAAGGAAGAGGAAAAGGAAGAGGATACCTACTTCACAGTGGAAGGAAATATCATGTTTAACAACATTATATACCATATTCCTAGAACATAGATAATCATGACAAAGAATATGTCACTTATGGAAAAATGATCCTCAAAGAAAGAGATCTTATGACCAAGACCCTCAGCCATAGAGGAGCACATTTAGATAAAATATAATCTTTCAAAGATAAACCAATTGGGAACAAAGATTCAATCACCAAGCCTCCTATAAAGAAGAGGAAAATGAATCTTTGGAATGAGGAAAACAACTCTAACACCAAAGAATGAGTAAGAGTTTATAAAGAACATAATTTTCAACAGAGAGAAGAGGTGATGACCTAGGACAAAAACCTCTTATATAAAAAGATAATCCATAGTAAAATCATCTATTAATATGAAGAAATAATATTGCAATATAAATAAGTACCAGTAAGCTAAGGGAAGCAACTCCTTAGACAAAGAGAAGGAAGGGAAAACCTTGCCCCCCAAGGAGGAAGACAAGGGATACCTTTACAAACAAATATCTTAGAAAATATATCTTGAATAGCACATAATACATAATAATAGAAAAATAGGAGAAAAGAATACTGGTTAAGCACAATAAAAGACCTAATGGATCCTATGATACTCGATGGAAATAGACCTCTTGCCCCCCTAGTCTAGAGACAAGAGGAGAAGAAATATATATTATATCATAAGGAGGGGAATCTCCTATATCAAAATTATGAAGGAATTGTTAAACTACACAAGAATGAGATATATTTCCTAAATCATCTCATTCATGAACATACAATTTGAGATGTCTACAATCAACAAGTAAGTGTCTATTATGATAATGAAAAGGATATTTGTACTTAGATAAAGCATGGGTAGGTGCGTGAAGTTGGGTCTAGCTTTTGAGCAAAAAATGGAAGGGTTTTTCCTATTTTTAAAATTTCTTGTCAATTGATGTCAAAATTTGATGCATTTAGAGATTAAATATAAAATAAATTCAAAAATAAAAAATTTAGTATTTAGAATCTACTTTTTGAAAATGTAATTTATTTGTGTACCCATAAGATAGATTTTGTTTTTGGTATGGATCCTTAAAAACCACTTTTTCAAAATGTTTGTTTGAGGACCATACCACACTCGTGTACAAAAACCATAATTTGACACAAATAAATGTTTTTTTGTAAATCTTTTTAAGGGAGTTATCTAATAAACCTAATATTGATGACAATATTTTTCCTTAATTTTTTATTGAATAATTTTTTTAATTATTAATTATTAATTGGCTATAAAGGTAATTTTAAAAGCTCTCATGTACAGACACCATAATTTGATTAAAATCACTATTTTACATTTAGTTATCACCTTTCATTAAAAAATAAAGAAAAAATAGTAAATAAAATCATAGCACTGTAAAATTTATATTTTTGAAATTAGAATGGTGAGAATTCTAATGGGTTTTTGTTTCACAAAAAAATTTGATCGGGAAGACCCTCTAAAAATTATGGCAAGGCATGAATTTGTCAATTTAATGCCTTAGCCAAATCTTGAGAGGTCAAGGCATAGGCTTGGTCTCACCAAGCCTATCCTAAACAAAAATTTTAGGTAGAAGGAAAAAATCTTGCGCAACATTCTAAGAAATGGGTACCTATTTTGAAAATGTCAAATCGACACATAAATTATGAAATTCCTGCCCCCCCAAACCCCCCGCCCCCCCCGCCACCCAAAAAGAAAGAATTTTTTTTTTTTTTTTGAATTTTTAGAAATGGGTACCCAGTTTTTACTTTTCAAAAATGCGTACCCATTTCTAAAAAATACAAACTTTTTATGTTTTTAAAAAGGGGTACCCATTTTTAAAAATGAAAACGAGTACCCAATTTCTAAAAAACAGGAGCCCATTTTTTAAATTTTGGATCAGGCACCCAAGCCTAAAACATTACCCATTTTTTGAAAACAGGTATATATTTCTTAAAGAGTGTGATCTCAATCTACGGACTTTCATATAATTGAGACCCAACTTCTTACTTCTACTCACATATTTTAGTATAGGCTTAAATATTTTTTTTTGGAATTCATTAATTCTATATACACTTGTTTAGCCAACTCTTGATGAATATAAGCGTTATCTAAAGTAGGTGTAGGAAGTAGTTTATGAAGATGAGGATGATCATTAACATCACCTTCCTTAACTTGAGATTTTGTACAACCAACACCATAAAAATCTGGTTTAGAAGTTATATGAGTGAGATACTTAATACCATGTTCATTAACTCCAAACCCGAAACCTTTATAACCTTGTTTAGTTATCATATTATATCATGTAGTGTACATATCATGTAAAGCTTCTATAGGAGGCGATTGTTTATCATGCTCATGAGAAAAAGTTGTCAAAAAGATGGAATAATAGGTTTTTTAGAAGTGTCCTTACCCTTTCCTTTATAATAATCATGAATTAGAAGAGAGGGTAAATCAGAGAAGTCTTGCACATCTGCATCCTGAACTATAGCTTGAATTCCATCATATGCATTGGAAGAACAAGGATTAACAAATGGAGATCTAGGCATCAGATTAGGAATAATAAGATTTAGATTAGGAAGATTAGGAGATGGTGTATCATTGACTAAATTCTTCACATAATCCAAAAGAATAATAAGTCTACTACATGAATCTTTAATGAAATTTTTAAATGTAGGAAGACTAGTATTGTTTAAATTCACAAAAGCATAAGTGAGAATAAACTGAAAGTTCATGAACATAATAAAATGAATGATATTCTCAAAAACATCATAATTATTGTAAAGTGATTCTAAAATAAGGGTAATAAGAAACACAACCACATACCAAAGCATCTTTATAATCGTCATTGTAAATAAATGTAAGAAATGTTTTTGTATGTTAAATGTATAAATTTTAAATTTGTATTTTTGAATTTTAAAATGCAAGAGCATAAAATAAATCTAATATAATTAATGCAAGAAAAGACCTGACAAATATGAAATGAAATGTAACACCACAAAACACAATAGGGCATTTATTCTAGAAAAGATAGTGGGTAAGTGTGTCGAGTTCACCAAAATGAATAGGAAGAAAATCAGACCTATCCTCAACCCAAATTCCCAAAAGGAATGATCCAAATTGATTAAGCGCAAGAAAGTGATCAATGCACAAATGGATCAAGTAAAGAAGAATAGGGAGAAAGGAGATCATATGGTCTTCCTATTTGAGAAGAAAGTACTTTGAATATGAATTAAATAGAAGATAAATACTTACCTTATCATAGGATAAACCTAGAAAATGATTATTTCTGATATCTATGTAGAGTTTTGGGGATCTCTACAATCTATTCTGGACTAGAAATGTTAATACAAAGAAAACCCAAAAAAAAATTGTTCTTTTGAAGGGAGGTCAATCTTGACCTACATAGAGGGACACAATCTTACATCTGGGCACAATTGTACCCCAAAAAAATGATCTTGACTTGCACTACTATGAATTTTTTTTTTCATGGATCTTGCAAGTTTGATGAAAAGGGTATCCAAATATGCACTTCAATTCACTGCTCCACACTTGTATCTGCAAGAAAAATGATTCTATTGTTTAGATGAGGGATTTTCTTTGGTCAAACCATATTTTGGAATCAACCTTAATAATAGAATTGAAATAAGGAATCCTAGCAAGTAGTAGAGGTAAATCTAACAATAAACCTATGGTATTGAATAGCTATGCAATTGTATTTGAAATGTAAACAAGTATATTGATATGAAAGCTTGAACATAACATTAGCGAATGTAAACCAAAACCATCATGATTGTATGCTAGGAATCCACCTTGATAGAAGAATAATATATCTTTAAGATGAACAAAGGATCTTGAAGGAAGATCACACAACCATGATGGCTAGATCTAGGGTTTGAATGATGAATCTTGAATGATTGAAAAAAAATCCCTTCAAAAGCTTAAATGCTTCAATCCTTCATCTTCAATGGATAAATTTAACAATTGAATGATAGAATACTTGATAATGGATTGTAGATGCTCTTCATAAAAAGTAGATAATAACTTTTCTCATAGATCATGGATGTGCTTATGAATCATGGATGTGAAAATGAGGGAAGAAGGCTTCCTTATATAGAGATCTAGGGAAAAAACTCCTAGAGAAGGCCAACATGGGAGAATTAAATATAAATTAACCTTAACTCTTAGAAATGGACCTAGACTAAATGAAATTTAAGAGTATACCATTCTAAAACTTGAAACAGAAGTAGGAATATGAAACTTTCTGAAGCCCAATATCTTGAAACTCGTAGAAATTGAAAATTGGACCTGGGGTTAAGGATGTTGTCAACCCTATCCTAGGTTAGGGTTAAGGCCATCCGTGACCTAGGATAGGGTCGAGGTTTACCTTGACATAAAAGGTTTTCCTTAACCTAGAAAGTCAAAGTCCCTAGTTTCACAAAGAAAGTTTTTGAAAATAGGAGAGAGAGAGAGAGAGAGAGAGAAGAATAGGGGGAAAACTATTGGAAAAATAAGAGGAGTAACTAATAGGGGAGGGGTAAATTAGTTACTAAAAAAAAAATCCTAGATCCCTTAGATGTCAGTACAAAGTGATTATATTGATGCTTGGGAAACAAAGAAATGTTGTAACATTGTAAATACTAAGAATGCTGAGTAATTACTCAACATGAAAATCTTAAGATGTTCTCTATGATTATCATTACTTTAACTTAGTTGCAAACATAGAAAATAAATAGCATGAACACAATTGACACCAATATTTTAACATGGAAACCCAATTTAGGAAAAACCACCAATTGCAACTAGTTACTATTTTCACTATTCTGAAGTGAGCCCTATTAGGAGCAAACCCTATTAAAGGTTACAAAACACACTAGTAGGTGTGACCCTGCTAGAAGATTTAATCACCCTATTAGTAGTGGCCTTCTCAAAGGTCTTTAAACAATTCAATAGAAATGCCACCTTGTTAGAGGCTTTATAAATGGCTATTAATCCAACTTTATTAAGAGATTTAGATCATTGCTACAATGGATAGAGAGTAACAATGAGATGACTGATTTGGATGCAAGTGAATTGATGATTATAGATCTCAATTCTAACTTGTATTTGATGATTCTTGATCAAATGTATCCTTTTAGCTCCACAAGGATATTCTTCTTATACTTTTGATTTGCTTCCTCTTGGCATCATCAAATCACATATATACTCCTCACAATTCCATCTTTTTAAATTCTCAACTTGACCTTTTATTTATATCTATCATATTGTCAAGTCGGCTCAAATACAACTTAGATTAATTATAGTCCATCTTCTAAGTTACCTAGAATCAATAGATAAATCAATTGAACTCAATATGCCAAAATAAGAAAATCCTTTGTTAGCCGACCTTGCTCGATAGTCACTAACCCATAAATAATTTTCTTATGTTAACCAAACAAAACCCGGTCAACGCTGCATACTTCTAAAGTTACTTTTGTGACTGATTGAGCTTGGTTAACACTGCTTCCATCCAATATTTCATTTATTAACCAAGTAAGCTTAGTTGACACTCATCTTCTACAAATTTTCTATTTTCACCTAAGTGAACTCAATAGACGCTGTCTTCTAAACTAGAAAAACTATGTATTGCTTAGTAGCCAAAAAAAAATGTCTACAATACATGAGTGATCTCAACATGCACTGACTGATACTGATATAAAATTTTGTGTTACACCAAAAATAATACACAATTAATCAATTATATCCAACAATCTCCCTCTTTGACATTGATGGCAACAAAACTTATCATAGCATAATGAAAATTTTGAAGCAAAAATAAAATAGGGAACATATTCTTAGTTTCATTTTGATTCTTATCCATGAGAACTCCCTCTATCAGTGTGAACTCTTTCATTCTTCAGTTTCTTCCTCTGTCAGAAAACTTCTATCTGCTAGATCTTTTCTGCCAAGGTCATTCTCCTTCTTTGGCATCTCTTCACTTATGAAAGAAAACTTATCCTTCTATATAACTAAAATTTCTATGAGATATGATAGTAAAATTCTCCCTCTTTGACAACACATGCTAAAGACAATTCTTGGTGAAAGTCAATGTACCTTAAGTATTGATTCATTTGTAGTATGCCCTAGTCAATACTACATCAACTAATTGATCTTCAATATGATTTGGTTGATGCATCACTAAACTTCATTTAGTGAGATTCAGATAGGGGAATGACCCCTAGCTTACCTTTTAGATACAAAAATGCATCCTTAGGTAATCATTTGGTGAATATGTCTACAATTTGTTCTTTTGTATTCACATATTCTAAGCTAACTTCTTTATCTTGCATCAATTCTCTTAATAAATGATATTTTATAGCAATGTATTTAGTTTTGGTATGCATCACTAGATTCTTTGATATATCAATTGCACTAGTGTTATCACAATATATGACTATTGGATCCTTGATCTCTACCTTCATACCTATCATTAGTTGTTTGAACCAAACAATCCTAGAACAATTAACTATTACTGCCACATATTTTTCTTCTGTTGTGCATTGAGTGGTACAAATTCGATTCTTACTTGTCGAGGACACTAGTCTTTTACCAAGAAAGAATGCTCCACCACTAGTGCTTTTCTATCATCAATATTTCCTACCCAATTAACATCTATAAATACTTTTAAGTCCAAATTACCTCCCATTTTGTACCATAAGCTATATTATTTAGTACCTTTTAGATATCTCATCATTCTTTTGACTATCATCAAATGATTTTCTTTCAAATTTTCTAAGAATCTTGCCACCATACCAATTGCTAATGCAATATCAAGCCTTATATGTACTACATTCTACAATTTTCCAATCATTGATCTACATGTGGTCTAATCTACCTCTTTAGAATCATCATTTTTAGAAAGCTTATGTCTAGTAGACATAGGCATTCCAACTAGTCTTGAGTCTTTGTTTCCAAATTTCTTTAGTGTATCCTTCATATATTTAGATTGAGTAATGTAGGTACCATATTTCTTCTATTTAATCTATAATCCAACAAATAATTTTATCTCTCCAAACATAGACATCTAAAATTCCTTACACATTTCTTCTAAAAATGCCTTGCACAATTCATCACTCGTATGAATAATGTGTCATCAAAAAATATTTTTTCCAACACAACCCTCTTGATTGGTCCTTCTTTGATATATAGTCTACTATTATCATTTGTTCTTTGAAAGCCAATTTGTACGAAGTAATTGTGAAATCTTTCATAACAAGATCTAGGAGCTTGCTTGAGACCATATAATGCCCTTTTTAGTTTGAAAACCATGTCTCTTTTGGTAGGATCTAAAAAACCTTTTGGTTGTTCAATATAGACTTCCTCATCAAGAATTCCATTCAAGAATGTAGATTTAACATCCATTTGATAAACTTTAAATCTTTTATGAGTTGCATATGAAAGTAAAGTTCTAACACCTTCCAATCTTTCAACAGAGGAAAAAGTTTCACCATAATCAATTCTTTCTTCTTGAGAATAATCTTTACATACCAACCTAGCTTTGTTTCTAGATACTTTTCCATCTGCATTTAGCATGTTTTGGAACACCCACTTTGTGCCAATTAAATTTTTATCCTTGGGTCTTGGAACAAGAGTCTAGGTTTTGTTCTTCCCTATTTGTTCTATTTCTTCATTCATTGTTTCAACCCAACTTTCATTATCTAATCCATCTTTAGCATTTCTAGGTTCAAACTTAGCAAGTAAACATGTACCTTTTAATTTTCCTCTTGTCATTATTCCATCTAATTTGTCTCCAATTATCTAATTAGGTTCATGGTGCCTTCTAGCATATCTTGCTAACACAGGTTCTTTAGATTTACTGATTTCATTATGAACTTTAGTTTCAAGCTCATGTCCCATTGTCTGTTACTCAAGTCCATCAAACTCAGTTTGCTCTTGAAGTAGTTCGGTAGCCTCTAACTGAGACTTGGGTCCTTCAGACTATGACTCGATTTGCATTTTCTAGAACTTGATAACTATTAGAGATTTTGGAGACTCTAGAGGTGAAGTCTCCTTTCTTTTAGATAGATTTGGCAAGCTATCAAGTTCATAATAAACAAATCTTCTATAATCCTCAATCTCTTTACAGATTTTGTATTCACTCTTTTTTGCAAACTCATCAATTCTCACATGTGCACTTTCTATGATTTTATGAGTAGACAAATTTAAACATTTGTATGCTTTACTTCTACATGAGTATCCTAGAAATATGCCTTCATCACCTTTGACATCAAATTTTCCTTTTCTAGATTCTATCAAGATGTCATATTTGCTACCAAATAATTTCAAGTGGCTTAGATTAGGTTTATAGTCATACCATAGTTCAGAAGGAGTTTGATTTGACTCTTTCTTCAGCTATACTCTATTCAAGGTATGAACTATAGTTATGATAGCTTCCTTACAGTATTTGATTACAATATTCTTTTCTATCATCAATTGTTTTACACAATCCATGATGGATTTTTTTCTTCTTTCAGCTATACCATTATGCTCTAGTGTACCAGGCACTGATAGTTTTCTTTTAATTCTTTTTTCAATGTAGAATTCATTGAATTCATTGAAGATGAATTTACCACCTCTGTCTCATCTTAAGAATTTTAACTTCTTTCCATTTTCTTTCTCTACTCTTGCCAAGTACCACTTGAATTTTTGAAAAGCTTTAGATTTTTCGTTTAGACACATTACAATCATCATTCTAGAATAATCATCAACAAAAAGAATGAAAAACTTCTCTCCACTACAACTATGTATTCCAATAGGTCCACATAATTCTATTCGCACAAGCTCTAAGACTTCTTCAGAATGATAGTTTTTGGTTTTGAAACTAGTCTCTCCCATCTTACCAATTTGGCAATTTTTACATAGACCCATATTAGGTTTCTTTAGACTAGGAATACCTCTTGCTCTATTTTGTTTTCTTATCTTAATAATATTATTAAAGTTTACATGACATAATATTTTGTACCATAACCAACTTTCTTCTACTTGAGCAATAAAACATAAATGTTCACTGAGAGCAAGATAATATAGGTTACCTTTTGTTTGCTTGCCAAATCCAACTAGATTTCCTTTACCATATAGTAGTTTGGCCTTTCCATCCATGAATTCTACCTTGAATTCAATGTTATTCAACTATGCCACACTTAGTAGATTATTCTTTAGTCCTTCAACCTAATAAGCATTATCACATGCAAGTTCATTGGTTAATGAGATACAACCTTTTTCTTTTATGCAACAATGTTCATTGTTTCTGAATCTTACACTACCTCAATCATAATATTCCACGTGTTCATCTTTTTTTCATCTCTAGTCATATGATGTGAACAAACACTATCAATAATCCATGTATTATTTTTGCTAATATGAGAGATATGTGTCATCTTATCTACTTCATCATCTAATTCATCTTTTACAATAATATATACCATTTCATCTTCAATGGTATTAGAATCTCTAGCTATAAAACAATATTTCTTACCTCTAACCTTGTAGTTCTTGTAATTTTTGAATTCTTTCTTTCCTTTGTCTTATTACTTTTCTTCTCATCCTTTTTTTCTTTTTTTGGACACATAGCGGCAATATGTTCAACTCCGTCACAAGAAAAGTAGATTAAAGGAATCTTGCCTTTGTACTTTCCTCTTCCTTTCGAGTATTTCATTGCAAGTAGGGCTTCAACAATTTGGAGATCAATGTCAGAACTTTCTTCTATTTCTTCTTCACTTTCTGATTGATTGGCCTTTGATTTCTTGCTCTTTTCCTTAAATGAGAGTTGGCTTCAAATGTAGACTCAACATTTTTGGAACTAGGAACATAGTTATCATAGTTATCTAACTCAAAAGTTGTAAATCTTCCAAATAGAGAATCTAAAGATATTTTATTATTTTGATCACATCTCATTTCTTGAATAATGATACTCTAGTTGTGTAATTAGGAAGAAGAGTCCTAAGTACCTTACTAACAACTATTTTGTCATCAATGTCTCCTTTAGATACTTTGATTGCGCTCACACTTACTTTGATTCTTTCCATATATTTTTGAAATTTTTTTAACTTCTCTCATTTTCATCTGATTAAAATGACCTCTAGGACTTTATGCTTTGGCTCTTCTTACATTGTAATCTCCTCCATAAATATTTTTTAGTTTGGTCCACATTTCATGCACTGTTTTGCAGTCTTTTACTTTATCAAATTCAGCATAATTGAGAGCAAATGCAATAGCAATCATCATAATGTTATGTTTCTTCTTCTCAGTAATATCTTCAATTGATAATTTTCCAGTGGGGGTCTTGTATTCATCATCGAGATATTTACAACAAGAATCATTGATAGTAGATAAATGTAATCTCATAAGTCCTTGCCATGCTACAAAGTTGCCTCTACTCAACTTGGGAATCTCTCTTCTATAAGACATCCTGATCTTTAGCTTAGGTCCTTGAAAAATTCTTTGCAAGCACCAAGAGCTCTAATATCGATTGTTGAAAATATAAGAGGAGTAACTAAGAGGGGAGGGCTGAATCAATTACTACAAAAATAAATCCTAAATCTCTTAGATGTTAGTACAAAATGATTCTATTGATCAACATGCTTGCTAATTAATCAACATGAAAATCTTAAGATGGTATCAATGATTAACACTACTTTAACTTAGTTGCAAACATAGAAAAGAAATAACATGAATACATTTGACACTAAGATTTTAACATGGAAACCCAATTTGGAAAAAACCACCAAATATGCAACTAGTTATTGTTTTCACTCTTCTAAAGTGAGCTCTTTTAGGATCCAACCCTACTAAAGGTTACAAAACATCATGTTAGGTGTGACCCTATTAGAGGATTTAATCAACTTATTAGGAGTAGCAATCTCAAAGGTCTTAAAAAAATTCAATAGAACTGCCACCTTATTAGATGATTTATAGATGGTTGTTAAGACAACTCTGTTAAGAGATTTAGATCACTACTACAATGGTTAGAGAGTAACAATGAGATGACCTAATTTGGATGCAACTAAATTGATGATTATAGATCTCAATTCTGGCTTGTACTTGATCCTTCTTGACTGAATATATCCTTTCATCTCCACAAGGATATTCTGAGCTATATAATGATATGATATATATCACACTTCCATTTTTTAAATTATCGAATTCACATTTTATTTATATCTTTTATATTTTCAAGTTAGCTCAAATACAACTTAGAATAATTAATGTTTATCTTCTCAGTTGACTAGAACCAATAGATAAATCAATTGAACTCAATCTACCAAAATAAGAAAATCCTTTGTTAGCTGACCCTGCTTGGTAGACATTAACTTAAAAATGATTTTCTTGTGTTGACCAAGTGAAGCTTGGTGAACACTACATACTTGCAAAGTTCCTTTGGTAACTGAGTGAGCTTAGTGCATACTAGTTCTATCCAATATTTCCTTTATTAATCAAGTGAGCTCAGTTGACACTTATCTTTTGTATGCTTTCCTTTGACAGTTGAGTAAACTTGGTAGACACTACCTTCTGAACCAGGAAAAATTTGGATTTCTTCATAGCCATATAAAACTATCTTCAATGATTGAGTGAGCTCAGTATACACTAACTGATAATGATATGATATTTTGTGTTACGTCAAATATAATACACAATTAATCACTTATATCAAACAAAACTAACTAGATCCATGCAAAGACCTGCTCAAGTCACCTGACATGACCTTAGGCCACTTACTCAGAGGGTTAAACACTCTTAACATGGAAGTGCTTCCATTTTAAGATTCTACAATTCCAAAAGAAAATATTATGTTTATGATCAATAATTTTATACTATACTTCAACTGCTCAACAAGTAGAGACACTATCTTCCTCCTAAGGAGTTTTTTTGTAGACTAATCATCAAGATTTCAAATATTTGAATATTCATGGAAAATTAAACGAAAGACATTTGAAATGGGTTGAGTTTTTGTAGAGTTATACATTTTTTTTGAAACATAGGAGTGGGAATTCTAATAGTGTTTTGAATGTGCTTAGTAGCAGAGAAGTTTTGGAGATAAAAATATATATTGAGGTCATTGGTTTCAAGGAACTAAAGAATTTGTATGATCATAATTTTTGTGAGGCTTATATTGTACAAAAACTATTACACATGATAGGACAAAGGGGTTCAATTTTATAATCCAAGATGGTATGTTTTTTAATCAATGTCAATTGCACATTCTTATAAGTTCCACGAGATATAATCTCATCAATAAGAAGGATTATAGAGGATTGGATGGATACTTTCATAGAGATAAAACCATTGCTTTGTTTCTTAAAATTTTTATTAGCCATAGTTGCAACAAGATGTGAAGATGTTTGTGTAGAGTTATAGAGTATGTCTGATGGAAAAAGAAGAAAATACTTTTGTTGTATTAGCCATTACTTGTAGCAGAGAAGTCGTGGGAGGATGTCATCATGGATTTTGTTCATGGTTCACCAAGCACATAGCGAGAGCATGATTCCATATTTATTGTGGTTGATGATTTTTGTTAAAATGACACATTGCATTCCCTGTAAGAAGACTAGAGATATTATTTATGTGGGGGGGGTTGTTTTTCAAAGAACTAGTGAGACTACATGATTTGACAAAGAGAATTTTTTTTTATCAAGATAACAAGTTTGTACATTATTTCTGGCATACATTATGAAATAAATTGAATACATATTTCAAATTTAGTTTATTACAACATTAATAGATTGATGGAGAAATAAATGTTATGAATTAGAGTTTGGGAAATTTGTCGAGATGCCTACTTGAAGAAAAGCCAAAAGTTCATATCTAATTTTAACACAAGTAGAATTTACATGTAATAATTTTTTTATAGGAGTATTGATAAATCAAAATTCTAAATTATATATGGGAGCAGGCCCAAAAATTCTTCAAAATTGATGTAGTTGATAAATGATAAATAATTAGTGTTGGAAGTGGAAGACTTTGTTGAACATTTGAGGAACATTCATGAGGAGTTTAAGAAGCAGATTTTAAAGATGAATACATAGTACAAAGCTAAAGTAGGTGTGAAAATAAGGTATAAGGAATTATAGTTTGGATATGAAGTCATGGTTCATTTGTGAAAGGTGCATTTTCTAGTGGGTACATATAATAAGCTAAAAGTGAAGAAGTTGGACCGTGCAAGTTAGTGAAGAGCCATGATTCTCAAAATGCCCATGAAGTAGAGTTTCTTGTTGAATTGAATATTTCACTAGTATTATGAAGGAGGTCATGAAGATGGAATTGCAAAAGCATAGTGAAGTATTCCAAGAGCTAGTTTGATTACAGAGGAGATAGAGGAGATACTAGATAGTTGTTTTGGAAAACTTACAAGGAACAAAACTTATGAAGAAAAAATGATCAAAAGGAAAGGGGGTTTGTAGAAGATTCATCATGGCTAGTAAGGGAGAAGCTTAATAGTCTTGGTTTTTGATGCAAGAGCATCCTGGGTTGCTTTATTATCTTGCTCTTTTTTTGCTTCTTTTACAGTTGGTGCTGAGTTTAGGTTTTGAGTTACTGTAGCACTCTTTAGGTACCGAGTTACTATAGCACTCTTCAAGTGCCAAGCTCCTGTTGCACTCTTCAAGTGCTGAGTTACTGTAGCACTCTTCAGGTGCCGAGTTACTGTAGCACTCTTTAGGTGCCAAGTTCCTGTCGTACTCTTCAGGTGCCGAGTTCATATCGCACTCTTTAGGTGCCGAGTTACTATACCACTCTTTAGGTGTCGAGTTCCTATCTTACTCTTCAGGTGTCAAGTTCCTGTAGCACCCTTCAAGTGTTGAGTTACCCAGTGCATGCCGAGTGCCAGTCTTTGAATGTGATTTCTGTGAGCTGGCTTGCAAGATTTACTTCATTCGCAACATTTATGTTAAGATCGTTTCATTGGATGAGTCCAGACCATTGTTGGGTCGACCCTCCTCTTATGTAATGTTTTAGAATGTTCTATAAGCCATTTTGGCAAGTATAAATAGAGAGTTTAGGCTTAGAGCTAAGTAAGTTTTAGAAAATAAAAAAATAAAAATTTGAGGGAGCAAAACTGAAAGTGCAAATTTTCTGTTGGATCTTTGAATGTGAATGTATTGCAATTGGCTGTAACCCAGAAGGCCTCACAGCTGGGCATGTATAAAAATATTTTGATGGATCAATAGAAGTATTTCCCTCTTCCCCTCTTTTGGTTGTTGTCCACTTGTGTTTTCTTTCTTTGTGTTTACTCTTCCAGGGTGGTTTGGATAGCTAGGTGAGCCTTTGGCCCTAATTATTCCTTTTGCCTGCGTCAGTTGGTATCAAAGCTTGAGGTTCGTCCTTGTAGAGATTGGATCATGTAGAACCCTAATTTGGATTTGGTTGTAGGGTGGCAGATCTATGGATTTGACCTATAACTTGCAGAGGGTTACAATCTTGCGGGAACCTGATTTGTAAAGATGGTTCATGGTAGAGAAAATAATATTGATAATGCTATATTGGATCAGTTGAGACAAATTGCAACCAGATTAGATGCTGTGGAGATAGCCCAGAGGAGAGGAGCACATCTTGATGATGTAAGTGATGATGAAGCAGTAGCACCAAACCATAATCCAGAACTTGAAGAAGACCAAGATGAAGCAAGATTGTTGAGAGTATTGTCTAGAGCAAATTCAAAGCATGCTGTAGAAGTTGTTCCTTATGATAGAAAATTGGACACCAATGCTGTGCTGGATTGGATCTCTGATATGGAGAAGTTCTTTGAGTATGAAAACACTCCTGATAATAGAAAGGTGAAGATTGCATTCACTAGGTTGAAAGGTCATGCATCATTATGGTGGGAACACTTGCAAAATGATAGACAAAGGAGAGGAAAGGAGAATATCAAAACTTGGCTAAAGATGGTGAACAAGGTAAAGAACAAATTCCTTCTTGCTGATTATCACGTTAGCTTGTTGAGAAAGATGAAAATTTTGAAACAAAAAGACATGACTTTGAAAGAGTATACTAAGGAAGTCTATAGACTGGACATCAGATCTGGACATGTGGATGATGATGTTGAGAAAATTGCAAGGTACATTAATGGATAGAGATCTTGAATACAAGATGAAATAAGTTTTGTGAAGCTAGAAAGTGTAGTAGAAGCATATCAATATGCCTTGAAAGCTGAGGAGATCTTGACAAAGAAGCATGAACAAACACAGAGAGGTAGAGGTGGTCGGTTCCAGAGAGGTAGAGGTAGATCTTATGGAGAAAGTGGTAGATTTGAAATTTCTATGCAGGATAAAGGAAAATTTGAATGGAAGAATGATGACAAAGGCAAGAGTGAATGGAAAAGTGGTAATTCTTACCGAGGAGGCACTAATTCTAATCAACGAAGAGGTAATTCTTATTCTAGAGGTGGATTTCATCGTAATTGTTTTAGATGTGGGAAAGAGCGGTATAGATCCTTTGAATGTAGATCTTCTGAAGGTGGGAAAAATAATAGAAATGTTGTGATTCAAGAAGATGACAAGGGTTCACTAAGTGGACCTGAGGCTGGAGAAAATTTGATGGTGAGAAGAACCTTATGCAATAAGGGAAGTGATGAGGAACCTATTTTAAGGAGAAATCTTTTCAAGACAAGATGTAAGATGGCTGGAAAATGTTGTAAAGTGATCATTGATAGTGGAAGTTCTACAAATCTAGCATCAGAAGAGCTGGTTACAAAGTTGCAGTTGCAGAGGCTGAAACATCCCAAACCTTATCATGTTTCATGGATCAAAGACGAGCATAAGATATTGGTAAGTGAGCAATGCCTTGTGAAGTTCAAAATTGGACATTACTTTGATGAAGTTTTGTATGATATCATGCCCATGGATTGTTGTCATATTTTGTTGGGTAGACCTTGGAAATATGATAGATATGTTGTACATGATGGAAGATTGAATCAATATACTCGTTGGGTAAATGGGAAGAAACAAACATTGTTGCCCTTGATTGAAGTTCCAGATGAGGTTAATTGTACTGCTATAAAAATTTCCATGGTCAATGGGAAACAATTTGAAAAAGAAGTGAAAAAGAATCAAGTTTGTTTTGCTATAATTCCAAGAAAACCAAGTTTTGTTAGTGGTGATTGAGTGATAGATGGTAGTATTTACCAAGTGCAAGGAGAAATTGTAGAGTTGCTAAATGAGTATAAAGACATTATTGTAGAAGATATTCCTGATGGTTTACCTCTCACAAGAAGTATAAGTCATTGTATGGATTTGATTCCTAGAGCTAGTTTGCCAAACAAAGCACCATATAGATTGACACCTACAAAGAATCAAGAATTTAACAGGCAAGTGCATGAACTATTGCAGAAAGGTTTGATCAGAGAAAGCTTGAGTCCATGTGCTGTACCTTTTGTATTAGCACCTAAAAAGAATTGAGAATGGAGAATGTGTACTGATTCTAGAGCCATTAACAAGATAACAGTGAAATATAGATTTTCTATGCCAAGAATGGATGACATAATGGATTTTTTGAGTGGAGCAAAGTATTTTACCAAGATTGATTTGAAGAGTGGCTATCGTCATATCAGAATCAGAGAAGGTGATGAATGGAAGACTACATTCAAGAAAAAAGGTGGTTTGTATGAATGGGTTGGTTATTCCTTTTGGTCTGACTAATGCACCTAGTACTTTCATGAGGTTGATGAATGAAGTTCTGAAAAGATTCTTGTGTAATTTTTTGATCATTTATTTGGATGTTATTCTACTATTAAGCAAGACTAAGGAAGAACATCTTGAGTATATTAGGCAAGTATTGTAGAGGTTGAAAGAGGAAAAGTTGATGATTAATCTAAAAAAGTGTTCTTTTATGCAAGCGGAGATTGTGTATTTGAGATTTTTCATTTCAGCTGATGGTTTGAAGATTGATCCTAAAAAGGTTAAAGAAATTTTGGAATGGCCTACACTTGAGAATGTAAGTGAGGTAAGATCATTTCATGGTTTGGCTAGTTTTTACAAAAAGTTTATAAAGAATTTTAGTACTATTTGTAATGCTATGACTGAAACAATGAGGGGAGATAAAAAGAAATTCAAATGGACGCATGTAGCTGATAAGAGTTTTGAGACTTTGAAACAAAAGGTTGTTGAATTACCTGTATTGGCTTTACCTGATTTCAACAAAGTATTTCAAGTTGAATGTGATGCAAGTGGTAATGCAATAGGAGCTGTATTAAGTCAAGAAGATAAGCGTATTGCTTTCTTTAGTGAAAACTTGAATGATGCTAAAAGAAAATATTATGTGTATGATCAAGAGTTTTATGCTACTATTCAAGCATTGAAGAAATGAAGACATTATTTGATGCTTAAAGAGTTTGTGTTGTATACTGATCATAAAGCTTTACAATATTTGGGAAGTCAACATAAATTGAATTAAAGACATATAAAGTGAGTTGAGTATTTGCAAAGTTTTACATTTGTAATCAAGCATAAGAGTGGAGTTACTAACAAAGTTGTTGATGCATTGAGTAGAAGACATTCTTTGTTGACTGAAATGAAAGTTGAAGTTCTTGGTTTTGATGAGATGAAAGAGTTATATGATGTTGATCCTGATTTTTCTAAGGTGTGGAGAGAGTGCAGAGCACCGAATCTGATAGATCATATAAGTAAGTATGATGAGTATTTCATTCAAGAAGGTATGTTGTTCAAAGGCATTCAGTTGTGTATTCCTAGAAGTCCTATGAGGTTGAGTTTGATTAAGGAAAATCATAGTGGTGGATTAGCTTGACATTTTGGAATTGATAAGACATTGAGTTTGCTGAAAGAGAAATATTATTGGCCACAAATGTATAAGAATGTTCAAAAATTTGTAAAGAGTTTTGGGGTTTATCAAGTTGCAAAGGGAGTGAGTCAAAATACGGGTTTGTATACACCTATTACTGTTTCTGAGAAACCTTGGACTGATATTAGTATGGATTTTTGTTCTTGGATTGCCTAAAACGATTAAGGGGTATGATTCCATATTTTTTGTAGTGGATAGATTTTCTAAGATGGCTCATTTTATACTATGTAAGAAGACATCAAATGTTGAGCATGTTGCTGAACTTTTCTTTAAAGAGATTGTGAGATTGCATGGATTACCAAGAAGCATTATTTCAGATAGAGAAATAAGTTTGTTGGTTATTTTTGGAAGACTTTGTGGAAGAAGATGGGTACTGAATTGAAGTTTAGTTCTACATTCCATCCACAAACAGATGGACAGATAGAGGTTGTGAATAGAAGCTTGGGTAATTTGCTGAGATGTTTAGTTGGGAATAAACCAAGTAATTGGGAGATATTATTGGCACAAACTGAATTTTCATATAATAATTCTATGAATAGGAGTACAGGGAAGACACCTTTTGAGATTGTTACTGGAATGCATCCTAGAGGTATATCAGATTTGAGAGATGTTGTTGAAGAAAAGAAAACCATTGCAGGAGAAGAATTTTCTGATTTTATGGAGTCGTTACATAAAGAAGTGAAGTTGAGGTTGGAACAAAGTAATCATAAGTATAAGGAGAATGTTGATCAGTCTAGAAGACACCATGATTTTCAAGTTGGTGATGACGTGATGGTTCATCTAAAGAAAGGAAGATTCCCAGTTGGAACATATAGCAAGTTGAAGATGAAGAAATTTGGACCTTGTAAGATCATGAAGAAGTTTGATAGTGGTAATGCTTATAAAGTTGAGTTACCTGATGACATGGATATATCTCCTATATTTAACATTGGTGATTTGTATAAGTATCATGAGTCAGAGGATGAATTCATTATACCAGATGATTATCCTAGGAAACAGATTGAGGAAGTTGAACAGATATTGGATCAAAGAGTTGGCAAGAGTACAAGAGGAAAAGATTACTATGAATATTTGGTGAAGTGGAAGAATAGACCTATTGGAGATGCTTCATGGATTTCTCAATTTGAGTTGGATTCAACTCAAGTTGGGACATCTCAATAATTTAGGAGAATAATTTCTTCTAACCCCAATTGTCTGATGCAGGAGCATATTGGGTTGCCTTGTTATCCTACTCTTTTTTTGCTTCTTTTGCAGTTGGTGCCAAGTTCAGGTGCCGAGTTACTGTAGCACTCTTCATGTGCTGAGCTCCTATCACACTCTTCAAGTGCCAAATTACTCTAGCACTCTTCAGGTGCTGAGCTCCTATCGCACTCTTTAGGTGCTGAGTTACTGTAGCACTCTTCAGGTGCCAAGTTATTGTAGCACTCTTCAAGTGCCAAGTACCTATCACACTCTTCAGGTGCTGAGTTCTTGTCGCACTCTTTAGGTGCTAAGTTAGTATAGCACTCTTAAGGTGCTGAGTTCCTTTCAAACTCTTTAGGTGCCGAGTTACTATAACACTCTTCAAGTGTGAGTTACCTAGTGTATGCCGAGTGCGAGTATTTGGACATGATTTCTGCGAGCTGACTTGTAGGATTTATTTCATTCTCGACATTTCTGTTAAGATCTTTTCTTGGGATGAGTCCAGACCATTATTGGGTCGGCCCTCTTATGTAATGTTCTAGAATATTCTGTAAGCCATTTTGGCAAGTATAAATAGAGAGTTTAGGCTTAGAGCTAAGTAAGTTTTAGAAAAAAACAAAATGTTTTGAGGGAGCAAAACTGAAAGTGCGAATTTTCTATTGGATCTTTGAATGTGAATGTATTGTAATTGGTCGTAACTCAGAAGGCCTCACAGTTGGGCATGTATGAAGATATTTTGATGAATCAATAGAAGTATTTCCCTCTTCCCCTCTTTTGGTTGTTGTCCACTTGTGTTTTCTTGCTTTGTGTTTACTCTTGTAGGGTGGTTTGGATAGCTAGGTGAGCCTTTGGCCCTAGTTATTCCTTTTGCCTGCATCAGTTTTCCTCTAAACACATGAGTTTTGATGGGGTCACTTCTTAAATTACCACGAGTGTGTGATGCATCCTACATATAAGACAAATCTTGCATCACCCAAAAATATTTTATTTTTGTTTATTGTATAAGGGTTGTCTCAATGTAGTGGTAGGTAGGTGCAAGATCATGGTCAACCAAACTATGTTCTAAAGTGGCAATGAAAAATCAACAAATAATGGTTATGTCAACTTGACATCCAATTTTGAACTTATTATGAACATTGTATTAAAAATCTATGATGAACTAATATGTAGAAAATTGAATTTTTTTTTTTGAACTAATAGGCCTTATTTGACGAAAACTAAAATTGATTAGTAAAAAAATTGAATTTGAATGCAATAGTACAAAATTTTTAGAACAAAAATAAGAAGTAGGTGTATGTTTGACCACCTTAATCAAAATAAATGATAATAATTTTAAATAAGATTATAGATATAAGAATTAGATTCATGCCCAAATGTGACACATATTTTTGTGTATTTTTATTCCAAATAAATAATTAATTAAAAAATTTCTACTATAGTATTTCTGGAATTAAAAAATCTTTTATCTAACCACCTTAACTAATTCAAAACTCTATGAAAATTAATTTTTATATTATTTTTCCTTATAGTAGACGAAGTATAGAATATGATGCATCTTTTGGATTTACAAAATGTTATACCATTTAAATGTTATATTTATTTTTCAATTAGTGTGTTAATGAAGAATTCAAATATAACTTCATTGAGTAATATTTACTTACTAAACTCATAATTTGACAGATCTTACATTTATTCAAATATAAGAACATTCTTAAGAAACTATTTTTGTTTCATCAAATTTGGGCCAAAAAAATGTCATATGATACATGTTTGAAGTTAAAAACATACAAGAATAGGCAAAAAACACATTTTGGGACATTTTTTAAGTTCACCATGTAGGGTTGGTATCCAAAGTAATATTATGCCTTATAAAGATATTAATATTTTGGTTTGATTTTAGGATGAGTGAGAAAAAAGTCAAAATAGATTTTAAAATAATTTGAAGCATTTTAGAGCTATATATTTTTTAAATCACCACTTTTTGGCACACCATGATCCTACACATACCTATTTGTTGTCTATTAAGGATTACTACTTATTAAGTTAGTCATATGAGCTTGGCATGTCCTAATTTATGAGGTGGATGTTCAACTTTGTTCTATCAGCCAATCAGTTGTTTTTCAGTTCTATATCATGAGTATTTGTGAGTTTATTGTACATTTTTTGTATGCAATTTTTTTATAAAAAAATTCAAGCTTTATTTTGACAACCTTAGAAGCTCTAGATGGGCTCCAAAATGGGATTAGTAAGAGCTTGCATGAGTAAGACCCTATAGATTAGAAGTTGTGAATTCTTAAAAAGGGTTATAATAGCCAATCAAAGCAATGGTTCAATGGTTATGGCATTCTAAGGTTGGGCTAACAAAAGTATCCAAAATAAGTGTCAAAGGTGTCTCAAACCAACTCTATATGTAATTTTAGGGTTGGTCTCAAGAGTTTAGTTTTGGTGTCTAAAAACTTCCTAACTAGTGTAAAAATGCCTACACAAGGAATGCATTTACATTTTTTATGACAACTCTAAGGTGATAGTTCATAGCTCTCTGTTGCTAATTATTATAGGAAAGGTGCCCATGTGGTTTTGCATATTGTATTTCAACATTGTGTAATTCTACATTTGTGACAATTATATGAAGCCCATATTTTCTTTTCACCAATTATTATTTCTTTGTTTCTATTGTGTGTTTGTGGTATTAATGGAAGCACCCTTCATCAATCATAACAGTTATGACTCTTGTAGAAAATTGGTGGAGCCCATCTTACATACTATGCCCAAAGACATAAATATTTTTTTAGAAAAAGACCCACAAAAAAATCAATCCAAGAATATTTCCTTCTAAAAAATAATGTGGATAAAAACTATGAAATAAAATGTGATATAGATAATACATGGGAGACTAGAGATATTAAGAATTACCATGAGGTAAACTTTATATACAATACTAAAGATTTTTTTCCAAAATTTCCAATAAACAAAGGTAGGGAAATATTAGGGTTTCTAAATGAATATCATTTAACGACAAGAGATATTTGAAACACAAGTGCAAGATATCAAGCAAACATAATGCTTTCTCTACCAATATAATGAAATACAACTTAAATGAGAAGTATTATTATATAGTAATGATAAATAATGAAAAAATAGTTGATAGGTAATAGGCTTTTTAGAAAGTGCACATTATTTCATGACCAGACTCGAGTATTTGAAAATGGAAAATATTGATATTTACTTTAGCGCCTGAGAGAACCCAATATGGATATTTAGTCTAAGTTTGCAATGACAACTAAGATCTCTTTATGCTTACAAGGAGCATGTGTCCACAAGAAAGAGTCACTGTTGGAACACTAATTTTTTGAAAAATTAGGAGTTCTGGATCCAAGACATTAAAGTGAATTTCTCTCTTTGATCATATGTATCATGTATGGTCAAGCACTTCATCACACTTCGAGTCTCTAGAAATTCATTTTGATGCATATTGAAACCGACCAATTCTATAGTATGTATATATTTGTAGATGTACAATCATTTCAAGTACACATTTTTGACCATAATTTCTTTGCACTAAAATACTCCTATGTCACTTTGATTATTATATCATATTCTATGCATATTCAAATTATTTCATGCAAATTTGAAGACTACCATGATGTCTTTTCATAATTTTTTACCAGGGTATTTCATATGAAATTTCCTTATAAAGTGGTCATCTTCAGACATTAATATCTTCTTATTGGTAATCCCTACTGATAAATTTATCAGAGATAAATTTGAGAGAATTAGATATAAATATAGTATATATAAATGAAAAGATAATGGAACCTGGATTCTCCAAGTTCTGTGAAGACATTAATCTTATTCATCTCAGCAAATGACAAATAGAGAAAAGTGCACAACATACAGATGGGCAACAAAAGATTGGAAGAGCTTTGATACTTATAAAAATTATATTTTGCAATTAGCATAAAGTATCAGGCAAAGACCAAATGCATATTTAAATCAATTTATGATAGAGAGATTGATTATAAATTGATATCAGTGAAGGTACAAATCATAGTTCTTTAATATTGTTATCAATAAAGAAATCCCCAAATAAAATTCATGTGCAAACTATTAAGGTAGTTTTTTTGAAGCTGAATATGAGTATAAAATGGTGATTTTAATTTCTTATTAGCTGCCCAAACCATATGCCATAACTTTCTATTCAATTTAGCCAATTTTTTCATGTTTGCAAACAAAATGAAGATAAACAAATGACCCAAAGTCATTAATTAATTTGTAATCTTATATTGAATTCTTCCTAGCCTATGTGTATCTGAAAAAATATTGTTTAAGGTTTGTTTACTTTTAAAAAGACCATAAAAAGCCCACCAGGATCAAGTCTTGTTGAGTGCAAGGCACTCTTACATCATAAGGGATGAGGCTAGGGTCATGCCCTAGGGGATTTTGAGGGCGTGGATGCCCCTCAGTCCTTGGCTCTAAGACAAAGAGGTTTCAGGCACGAGTGGGCCTGTATCGGCTTCCTAAAAAGTCTATGTGGTGGCCTTGACTGGTTGGTAGCTTGCAGGCTTCATGCCTCAATCGGCTACCTCACAGGTTTCAACCCTGGATAAAAAAAAAAAAAACCAGTAAATCAGCACTTGGCATTGATAGAAGTTAATCTTTTGAAATGGAAATACAAATTATATATTGGTCTACCTTCCTCACATGTTAAGTATGACTTGAACATGATTTTGAAGTAAATAGAAGTGATCCATCAAATGCACCCATTAAGTCAATTTAAAGGTAGTTAGTAACATTAGATGTTGCATGTCCAACTAAAATGAATATTGTGCAGTCCAAAGACACATTAATACAGATCGGTGCACTTTACCTACTGGACATAGAAAGTATTTGGAGATGCTTTATATAATCCGACCATTATTCCTATCACCACACACCATTTATTCACAATCACGAATTATCATATTTAGTATCGAACAGATAATCAAACTTAAAAACTCCTTTGCGAGGAACCCTAAACATTATTAAGCCGATAGGCTTTCTGCCTAGAAGACTTTCGTAAAATCGGATTTTTCAGAGTTTCCGACGTTGTCGGACACCTGAAAAGGCCAAAACGGTGTCGGCCCTTGCCGTTGAATACATCCGCAGCGACTGCCCAACACCATTGGACACATGTGTAGCCCGAGTGGCACATACATAATCGTTCCCGAATATATATCCCTCAAAAGTAGCCTAAAGAACCAGCTGTATTTTATAGGATCTGCTAAAAAAACATAACTCGTATATTAATCAGCTAGCAAATAATATAACCGCAAGCCACATCACTGCACAGTGCACTCATTCAACTCCACGCAAGTGCATAGGCCACAGGACAATATGGGCGCCACATGGGCATATCAAAACCCGCCATATCCACAACATAGCTAACCAGTCACCCATTTTGGGCAAAATGGATACAAAGTCAAACGATTTATGAATTCTAAAAATTACTTGTTAAACTTTTACAGCGCCTAGAGCAACTGAAATCCAAAGATACACAGATGATGAGGACTTAAGTTCCATTAAAGACTTGATATCAACAGATTTCTTCCAATTCTTTTGACTGCCAACTAAGTGACCCCTTCCCACAAAAGCTACAAACGATTTGCATTC
The DNA here is from genome assembly GCA_028749045.1 of Cupressus sempervirens. Lineage (NCBI taxonomy): Eukaryota > Viridiplantae > Streptophyta > Pinopsida > Cupressales > Cupressaceae > Cupressus > Cupressus sempervirens. The sequence continues at coordinate 638,057,422 of CM053783.1, read as the reverse complement.
CCTTGCAGCTTCAAACAATGTTGACGCCATAAACAGGTCCCTTTCATAAACAAGTGTTTCCATCATAATAATTGGGACAACTATTTTTTCGAATTCCTTGTCATTTCCAACACCTAATTTTGCATGTAGTGATGCAAGATATGTAGGAGCCAACGCTGATAGACAGGCGAGAACAAAATATACTTTGGAGGAGAAGCTCATCCCTGACCATGCCCTTTGGCAAGTTGTCTTAATGGGCCTATCACTCAATACAATCTTACTTTCATATTTCTTTGCTTCTCTATATGCAATTCGAAACTCAGACCCACTAGAAACTCCATGTTCTTTTATTAGATAAGAATACAAATGAGTGATCTCCTCCTTGTTCTTAATGTGACTGAAAAATAGTATCTTGGAGTTCGACCTATTCAAACTATCAACACTTTATAGTCCATATTGACCTGAAAATGATAATTGACTCAAATACATAAATCTACTGATGACATATTCAGCCTGGTAATGATAATACCCATCTCCACATGGTATTCTGGTTTACAATGCCCTACAATACAACCAGTCCATATTGGACCTAAAATGATAATTGACTCAAATACACAAATCTACTGATGATATATTCAACCTGGTAATGATAATACTCATCTCCACACACGATTCTGCTTTACAATGCCCTAAAATACAACCAATACTATTTGCAAGTGATTAAATAAACATCCATGTTTGTTTCAATGGCGGTTTACCATTTCGAGATGTTTGTCTATGGAATGGAAAATGGTCCTACAAAATGAACTTTTTGTTTAGGAAATTATAATTTTACATAATTCCTACTCACTTTTCATAGTTGAGGTACCTTTTAAGTATAAGGGTTTGTCTGATGGGGTGAGTGTTTCTTCTTTGTATCTCTTACTCAATTTTTTTGTTAATAATTTTGTGAAATTACTTAAGACTAGGATTAACACTAATATTTCTTATGTACTATAGATGAAGTTAATTATACTCTTAGACATTAATTATATGAATATTTCCTCGGACTATTCATTGCATTAGAAACTATTAGCTTTACAACCCACTAGGTTCTATATTGACAAAGGATGCTTGAATTGTATGAGGACGCATATATAAGGAGTTCCACTATACTCTAAAAATAAAACATGTATAGTTGCATGACTTTAGATCAATTCTTGAAATTGTTTTCATGTGTTTCTATGTATTACCTCCAATTGTTGTCTTCTGCAACTATTTTCTTTGGAATCTCTTGGGTCCTAGCTTGAAAAAGTGTGCATGATTCATTTAGGGTGGTCAAATAAGGACCTTATATGAGAAAAGACTCATTAAGCGAGAGAATGTTTAGATAGATGGATTATAATCCAATAGAAAGTGAGGGATGGTAATAAAAGGTAGACAAAGAGGAAGTAATGGGAGGGAGCGAGAGGAAAATGAGAGGAGAGGAGAACTGAGAACGAGATAAATAGGAAGAAAGGAGAGGACGGTGAGATGAAGAGATACAACAAGAAAGATATGTGAGGACATTTATTAATAGATAGATAGATATATAGATAATGGAAATGAGATACAAATAAAGAGAGGTAAACAATAAATATAAGGGTAAGTTAAGATGTGTGTGTGTGTGTGTGTGTGTGTGTGTGTGTGTGTGTGTGTGTATGTATATGTATGTATGTATATATATATGTATGTATATATATATATATATATATATATATATATATATATATATATATATATATATATATATATATATATATATATATATATATATATATATATATATATATATATATATATGTATATGTATATATATAAGGGTAAGTTAAGATATGTGTGTGTGTGTGTGTGTGTGTGTGTGTATGTGTATGTATATATATATATGTATATGTAAATATATATGTATATGTATATATATATGTATGTATATATAGTGTATATATATATATATGTATGTATGTATGTATACATATATATGTATGTATGTATATATACATATATATATGTATGTATATGTATATATACATACATACATATATATATGTATATATACATACATACATATATATATATATATATATATATATATATATATATATATTGTAGATATACATATACATATATATATACACACATACATATATACATATACATATATACATATATATGTATGTATGTATGTATACATACACACACACACACACACACACACACACACACACACACATGAAGAGAGGTGGAAGGATAGGTTAAGATAGCAAGATAAAACAATCAAAAAGGAGAAATGGGGATATGGATATGTAGGGTGAGATGGAGAGGAAGCCATAGATATGATAAGATTCAACCAATTCTTAATGGTTAATTTGAAAAAGCGTGTTTGTCCATTTTATGTAGAAAATTGGAGATATGGGGAAGGGGGGGAGACAAGTAATATTTATATGAAAAAGAGGGATAATGAGAGATAGAAAGGTGTAAATATTGATAGAGATAAAAATAAGAGAGAGGGGTAGAGAGAGCAAGAGAAGGTGTGTGTCTATGTATTTGAGTGAGATAGATATGAAAGGAGTGGAAGAGGTAGAAAAAATAAGAGGAGAGATGAGAGAGAAAAGATGAAGATGTAGAATGATAATGATATATGAATAAAAATATAGCTAGATATATATCTATATAGAACATATCAAATATAATCATAGAAATTAGAATATATACAGAGGTTTAGTACAAAGAAGGGGTATAATATGGAGATAGTGGGAGAGAAATGAGTGTCTATGTGTGTGAGTAAACAAGATATAAAGGTTGGGGTAGGTAGTTCAATACAAAGTCTTTATTTGTATTGTGAGTGTAACAAGAAATCAAAATGACAAAACTGAATCAAACATATTACATAGAAAACATACTCAAACAAATACTCAAAAGTACATAAGACTATCGGCATAACTGTTGCACCATCAAAGGTGCAAGTGCTAGTATATGTATATGTATAAGATATTAGAGAAACAAAAAATTAGTTATATTGATACGCTTTTTGGGGATCGAGGTAACATAAATTGTGCTACACCAATAATTTAAATTATAAAGATTTGATGAATATCCATATTGTGTGCTATCCTCAATACAAATTAAAGAGAAAAGATACGGAGACATTGGTAAGTAGTAAAATATGGTTTTATATTTGGTGAAACCACTATATTCACTATATAAAATATTTATTTATAAGACTGGCTCAAGGTACATGGGAAATGAACTAGCAAGAAAACCCCCAGTCCGTACCAAATACAATGTAAAAAAAAAAATACATTGTTATGAAAAACTATCAAGATAACCCAAGTAGAAAGAAATCACAAACTACAAACTAAACAATCAACAATCAAACTAGCCACCAAAATGGTAATTGTAATCAAATGAACTATTATAACACACACACACACACACACAAACATATATATATATATATATATATATATATATATATATATATATATATATATATATATATTGATATTCTATAGATTATGTTAGATTACCATGGCTGATATAAACTTCTCCATAAAGGATAAATTCCACATAGCTCCACTAGAATTTTGCTTGTTCACTTTGACCTTCTCCCCTCAGTCCTTACTTGTTGGATTCGTACATGTATATATAATAAATATTAGTCCAGCAAAACCACTATTGTTAGGAACCATCGTCAACAAATTATGAACACCACCTCCAAACCTGTTCAACCCAAAATTTTTGGTACTTGCCTAAGTGAGCAACACGTTGTACGATACCAGCATTCCATAGAAGGGATAGCAAAGTTTTGAGAAACTACCAATAAAAATTCCCTCTCCTAGTTGCCAATGAGGGAATATACTAGCCAAAACAACAATATCCAAAAATTAAAAAATTGCTTCTATCAACGTAAGTTATTCTTGCACAAATAGGGAGGCTCTATTCTAGATACAATGGAAGGGGCCAGTGGTTTTACATTCTATCCATTCCAATCACTCTCCTACTATGATGATCAAACTTGATGTGAAGAAAGCTTATGATGAAGTGCAATGGCTCTTTTTCTTTTAAGTTATCTAGAAGTTTTGTTTTGACCCAAAATGGTGTAAGTGGATCAGGTCGTGTATCTTTGGTGCCTTCATTTTAGTTTTAGTTAATGGTGAGTCATTGGTTTTTTACAATCTAGATAAGGTGTACAACAAGGTAATCCGCTATCTCCAGCACTTTTCATCATTTCATCATTATGGCTGAGTCCTTCAATAGGATTATCAAAATTAAACAAGATCAATAGAAATGGATTGGTACTCAGATTGATGGTACTTCTTTTAGAATCACTCACTCTTCTTTTCTGGATGATACTTTACTATTTCATAAAGCCAATATTCTAGAAGCTAAGGAAATTAAAAAAACTTTACATCTGTATTTGGAAGCTTTGCGGCAAAGGGTGAACGTTGAGAAATCTAAATTTTTCCTAAAGCCAATATTCTTGAAGGTAAGGCAATTTTAAAAAATAGAGATCTGTATCTGGAAGTTTTCAGGCAAAGGGTGAATGTTCAAAAGTCTAGAATTTTCTTTTTCTTTATGATTCTTGTGATTTCTAGAAAATTATTGAACATTCTTGGCTTCCACCAAGAGCTGCTACCTTCTATATATCTAGGTATCCCTTTATTTTCTAGTACTAACAAAGCTATATTCTAAAAATCAATTGTGAACAAGATCAAGAGTAGGATTTCTAATTGGAAATATTGATGGATTACATTATTGGGGAAGATTTTGCTGGTCAAATCAGTCTTTTCTTCTATTCCAAACTATTCTATGTCTGTCCTTAAAGCCCCAGTTTGTATTATTAGACATATTGAAAAAATTATCAGAGGTTTTATTAGCAACATCAATTTGACTGATGTGAAGAAAGTCCCTTTGATATCTTTAAAAGATATCTTTCTTGATAAAGATAGTGCTGGTATTGGCCTACACGACATGAGATAGAGAAAGATGGCTTTTGGTGCCAAACTTATTTTGCAGATGTTTAGGAAGTCTGATAGTAAATGGTGTAAGATTATGTAAGAAAAATATCTTGACTCCTTGGATCCTAATAGGATTATAACCATTTCTAATCCTCCAAATGATTCTTCCATGTGGAATTTTATATTTCCTCTAGAGACATCATTAGAAACTTTGTCTCCTAGGAGGTGCACAATGGGGAATCTATAAAATTCTAGGAGGATTCTTGGTCTAGTTTTCCCCCATTGTCCCTTGTAAATGATTTGAAAGATGCCATTATCATTGTTCAAGACATTTGGGGTGATTATTTCATAGACTATGTCCTTGCTATTAATAGATTTTTTTGGTAAAGTTCTGTGGATAGGCCCTTTCACTTTACCAATTTCTTGTAGTCATAAGCAATAATTGTTCAAAATATTGTCGGAGAAAACAATATTCTTAAATTGTGATGATGATGTTTTGATTTGGGCTCCTACTCCTAATGGTGAGTACTCCATAAAGGCTGGTTATAGAGCATTGAAATTGATGGAGCAGCATGAAACAAAATATCGATCTTTTTCTCGCTGCTGGAACAATGTGCTTTTGCCTAAGGCAGGTTATTTTGTGTGGCTTTCCCTATGGAAAAGACTTTTAAACAATGATAGGCTTCACAATCTCAATATCTCGCAGCCCTTTCCATGTGTCTTATGTATTGAATTGGTGGAAAATGTTGATGATCTTTTTGTTCAATGCTCTTTTGCCCAACAATGTTAGTATTTTGTTATGCAAAAGCTTAGTCTTATGATGCCTCTTCCTTCCGCATTGTGGTAATTGTTTCAATCCTGATAGACTCTTTGTTCTAATTCCTTATTTGCTTGCATATGAAAATGTTCCCCTGCACTTTTCATCTAGGCTATTAGGTGGGAACGAAACAAATGGATTTTTAAAAATGTGAATACTCCTTTAGATTTGGTCCTTAAGGGATTAGAAAAATCAATTTCAGAAGGAGTCAACACATGTGTCAAAGATAAAATCAGCAATTACAACTTCACCCAATGGGACAACTCCATTCTTAAAGAGTGGAAGCAGATTTGTATGCCTCATTTTATGACTCTTCACTTCTTAACATTTGTTTTGATATATCTCAAATCAAATGGCTGCCCCCATCTAATGGCTTCATCAAAATTAATTTTGATAGTTATACAAAGGGTAATCCATGCAAAGCAAGTTGTGGAATGTGTTTACGCAGTCATTTGGATGATGTCATTGCTTTCAAATGTCTCTCTTTACCTTTAGGAACAAACAACAAGAAGGAAGCTTTTGGTTTACTTTATGATTCGGTTTTAGCCAACAACTTGGATCTTAAAGTTATACATACTAAAGGTGATTCCACGCTCATTATTAATGCTTGCATTAAGACACAAATTCTTAACTAAAGAATCAGATATATCATGGTTAAAATCTAGAACTTAATTGATTATTTTGAAATTTACCACATTTCTCATATCTACAAAGAAGGCAATGCTATTGCTGATTTATTAGTTAAATGGGGATCTAATGGTATCAATCTTGATTCAACTAGACTTAATATTTATGTGAATGACTTTCCAGACTAGCACAGTTAATTTCTGTAGATAAAGATTATAATGTTGCTCCCTAGCAATACTCTCATCAACTATAACTACTGTTGATGTTGTATTTTCCTTTTGTCTTGGCTGTTAATTGGAATTTTCTCTCCGAATTCTTTCCCTAATGAGCCTCTGAATCTAGTTACTTTATATTTAAATATATTATAGTGCCTTGTTCAGCTTTTCCAAAAAAACACAAGTAAGTTATTCTTCATTTAATTCAGAACCCGAATCTCTCTCCCTTCTGAAATGCGAAAACTAGCAAATTCTTAAATCAACCCACCAACAGTTGTCTCATGATAATTATGGGAACTGAAAACTCCCTAACATGTATAAGGAACACCAAACAATAAGTTATGTTACATTGATGGTCCCTATAACTCTCAACCAAGCAAACAGAAGTGCATGATACGAGTGGCCCAAAACAGTAAGAACTGCATGAAGCTTTTAAAAAGTTGTACTACACCATTCTAAAAGAAACTCTATATTGCATTTTGTAGAGGGTAAAAACTTCTTACTCAAATTTTTTTTTAGACATTATCAAGAATGATAAGTAATAGATAATTTTTACAATTAATTGAATTGTGATACTTCTATCAGGATTTAACTGTCTAACATTTTGAGTTATAAACTCAATGACCCATATTTCATAAATAGATGCATAGTAATTTAACATGAATCCATCTCTCATAAGAATAAATGGAACACTTAGCACTCATTAGATCTAAGTGATGCTCATAAAGGTGAAGCACAATCCATCTCTCATAAGAATGAATGGAATACTTAGCACTCATTAGATCTAGGTGATGCTCATAAAGGTGAAGCACCAGGACGGGTGATCAACCATCCCAGTACTACCCCACCTTGAGCACACTTAACTATGTAATTTCTTCCAATATTAAACCCACCTTACTTACAACCTTAGTTGCAAAGTCTTCCTCAAGAATATTTTTAGATTCCTCATTATCTATATTGTTGTTGAAAAAGACAAACCACCCACCCTTCTCCATTCCAAATGTCGAATTGTTTAACAACCTCTAGAAAATTTACATTTACCCTAATTTGTGGAGCTACAGCTAGCAACATAATATCTTCCAAATTTTCTCAATTTTGAACCATATACATCACATTCGAAAGGAAGATGAGTACAATTTGTAAAGGAAGATGGGTACCATTCGTAATTTGCACTTCCTTGTGGGGAGCTACTATTCCAACTCTTAAAAGTTGTTGAAATGCTAAAGGGAAATGCGGCACACACTAGATAATCCATCCGTATTAACATAGATTGAGATATTCCCTTTCAAAATCATAAGAATAACATACTTTCTTCTTAGAGATGATACCTTTAAGATATGATTGAATGGACTATGTGGTATTAAAGAAAGATTTGTACATCTAAAGAAAAAAAGAGTAGCTAAACATATGATGGTGTATTTAATTATTCACTATTAAACACTGAGAACCTAGCCGACTGAGAATAATTTTACTAAGCTGATGTACAACATCAATTTCAAATTTACTTTTCCAAGCAATTTTTGCATGAGTAACTACAAAAACTCTCTACTTATTAATACAATGATTGTTTCAGAATCCCTTTATGCAACATAGAAGACCACTTTACAAATCCTTCAAATCATTATCAATGATTGCAATAAGTACAAAATTTATTCAAATTCTCTCTACAAACTAATGAGCGTTGATATATTTTATCACATCCCATAGTTTCCAATGCATCATGTATACCCTTACCCTCTTTTAAGGGAATGCGAAAAATATACTTCCATAAAAGAATCAATTAAGACCCATGCACTATACAAAATCCCTTCATACTTTAATTTTCTTGAAAAAATGGTGGTGCATTCATTTATGACTACCATAGAATCAACTTCAATTTGAATATTTTGAACTTTTATTTTTTATATCTAGAAATCCTCTGAATATTAGAGTGTGACGTTCTGCTAAATTATTCGTACTCAAAGAAATTGGATTTGATATATATGCCACAAAAATTCCTCTATGATCCCAAATACATGTTAGAATGTGTAGAATAACTAGCACGTGGAGGGGTGGGAGTGAATCAGCTATCCAAGGTCCATATGTACCAATTCAATTTTGAAATACTTCATCTAGTCTAGATCTAATTATTCAATAGCTTGACCTCTATAAGAGATTATCAGTAACATGACTACTAGTCCACTATCCTAATAATAATTAGCTTGCTAAATGTAAATCATTAACACTAAATCATCACAAATGAAATCCACACAAGTTGATACTAGGATTTAACATGAAAACACAATTTGAGAAAAAGCACTAGTAATATATCACCATTTTTTTACTCTTCTAAATTGAGCTCTATTAGGAACAAATCCTATTAAATGTTACAAAAAAATATATCATGTGTACCCCTATTAATGGATTTAATCACCCTATTAACACATGCCTTGTTAGAGGACTTTAGAACATTCCACTATAATGCCACCTTGATTAGGAGATTTATATATGATAGTTAGGTCAACCTTGACTAAATGATATCAATATTTATACAATGGCTAGAATGTAATAGTAGGTTTCATCATAAAAATATAACTCATTTTACAAATATAGATCAAAATTTGGTTCACATGTCAACCCATTGACTAGCCACCATTCTTATCTATGTCTCTCATTTTCTTCTCACAACATCAAGAAGTATCTCTTCACTTCTTCATAATAATTCTTAGCCTAATTAAAAATGATGAATTAGAATTTTACATATAAGTTTGTAGACATACATATGTAACAAAACATTATTGAAAAAATACATAAAATAGGTATTTGAGGGTGAGCCTCACTACTAGAAGCATTGACATGTCCAAAATTGATGAAAGGTGAAGGTCTCAAAGATATATTATACTAAGGCCTAGATGGAATAATATCATCCATCCCCTATTCTTAAATCTAACAAAAATTGAGATCTATTAGATTTCCGCAATCCATGTTATTGCTTTGAAATTTCTGGATTTGATTGTGTATGGGTTTTTTTACATCAACATTTTGGATCATACTACATCATCCATTATCAAGATGCTAGAGAGAAAAGAACATGGTAGTATGATCTTTTCTCTCTAGAGAAAAGAAGAGGATGTTATTTTCTCTCTAGCATCCTGATAATGGATCATGTAGTATGATCCAAAACATTGACATAAAAAAAACTATACACAATTAAATCTAGAAATTTGAAAGCACCAACAAACATTATTATCCATGAATCAAAGTTCAAGATAAGTTAATAACAATTTGTAAATAAAAATAGTAAAAAGTTTTTTTCTTGAAAAGTTCATACCATAGGTATTTGATGTTGTGGGTTATTGGTGGATGGATTAAGACCTATAGAAGTATCTAACTATGTAACTGATCACAATCCCTACAAAATTAGACAAAAAAATGCATTAATACATACTATTAAGTTCAAGTTCTAATGTACATTATTTTAAGTGTTATTCAATGTGCATGCAGTATGAAGGATGTCAACACCTAAAGGTCTCAATAAAAGACTATACTATCTCCTAGGAGGAATAATATCTTCCATCCTTTATTCATTGAAAATCAACAAACATTATGGCTAATATAACTATGCATATGTAGAAGATACATAATTATATACTTCATAAATTGAAATACCATTTTTACTAACTGCACCTTATTGTCTTCCTCTACACAAAAGAGGTCAATATATGATGATAGATCAATATCATTACCACTAACACCATTAGAAGAATATGTCTCATAATCATCACCACCATGAGAAGCATATGCCTCATCATCAAAATCAGTACACTTAGTGGTCTAGGCATCATGTGTTGTATTTACATCACTCTAGGGGCCTCTGTGTATATCCCTAGACCTAGTATAAATTTGTCTAAGAGGAAAAATATCCCTCGTCTACATCTAGTACTATATTAAATTGCCCAAAAGGGCACTCATTTAAGTAAGAGCTGATAACACCACTCAATGATTGGAAGGCACTATAATAAATATTGTAAGAAGAGGAATAAGAGGTTGAGAACATCATTGATTCCTTGTATTATCAAGTGTTAAGCCTTTCCCTAGGCCTATCCTAAGTTATCGTTCCACCAACCCCCTAAAATGGTTTTATATCAAAATAATTAGGTTTTAAACCCAATTCCAAATCTTTCCATAATTTCCAAAGAAAGTACATGGGTTCATCATCATTACCATGGGGTGGATGGTAAAATATCATCCAATACCACTCCCAAAAATGTTTTGATATCTAGGGGTGTGTGAACCATCTAATAGAGATACAAGGTTTCTTCTCAGTTATCTCCTCACACATCTTTGTGTTCATAAAATATCTTTTTTAATGTCTTTTATTTATTTTCACATCATCGACCTATTTATAAATAGTCTATCATAATAAAATACATGCATATATTCTCTTCATGCTCTAAAGCTATTTATCTCATAGTCTAAGTGTTGGACAGAGTCTACAATGCCTTGCATACTATCTGCAAGGCAAAGTATCTAGGGGGGAAGATCTGTCTTATCCCTAAGGGTCTCAATGTCTCATATGTTATGTAGTACCAAATTTTCATTCACAACATTACATCCAATAGAAAGAAAACATAAAAGAGAAAAATATAGATGTAATAATAATTTCAAAAACTCCATATTTTTCCATTTACCATCCTCCTTTCTACATCATTCTACAACTTCTTAAATAACCAAAATCACCCTCAATCCTAAAAAATAGAAAATTGTCTGTTTTGGTAGATTTTTACAAATCTTGAAATTTTTCATTTTTGGTAACATTTGAAATTAACTCCTAGAAAGTTGAAATAAAACTAGACTTTCCTTAAACTATAACAACAAGATCTTCCAACTAATATTCAAATTTGGAAATACCCATTCAAGGTTATTACAAAACACATATTCTTAAGACGGCACAAAGATTACATAAATTGAGTTTTGGGGGTCTAAATATTATTTTGGTACTCGAGAAATTAAAAAAATCAACAAAATGTAGGAAGCATCAATTATTAGGCGACCAAAATCCTTCTAATGCAACCGCTATAAAAATTTCAGAGAAAACCCAAGTTTGAGTCAAAAGTTATGACTGGTTGTGAATTATTATAACTTTGTTAGATCTAACTGCATCACTGCCCACTCAGATAACCATGTTCTCTCTATTTTAGGTAACCCATTCCATTGTATCAAGTATCTATTATGTTGGCCATACGTTGTGGAGGTAGTCTTCTTGTTAAGAAAATTTCCAATCTTTTCCTTCTTCTTATTGGGAAGGTGGTGTAGCCCATCCATGTCATATTAATCCCCTACCTCAGGAACCTATCCATGGAATGCATATAAATCATAAATATTAAATACATGAGAGATGTCATGGTTTTATTATAGGCTAACCTCATAAGCATTATCATTGATCTTTTTGATTATTTTTCAAGGGCCAATCTTTTTATACTTCAATTTATGGTATGTGCCTATAGGGAACAATTCACTCCTTAAGTATCCTATCACCAAATCACCTTTGAAATTTTTATTATTATCTTTGATTAGCATCTACAACAATCTTGTAGCTTACAATAGTGTCTTGTAATTTTTATCTCACATATTGTTGGAGGTGGTGAAGATGTTCAGCAAAAGCTCATCCATCATCACTAATTTTGCTACCCAATGGAAGTGACACAAGATCTAGAACACCTGGAGTTTTCCTAACATAGACAATCTAAAATAGAGATATTTCTATTGACTTATTAGCAAAACTATTGTGGGCAAGTTAATCCTGGGGTAATGCCAAGTCCCACTATTTGGGCTTCTTACCAACAATGTTGAGTAACAAGTTTCCCAAGCTTCAATTTAGAACCCTTGTTTTTCCATATTTTTGAGGAATATAGGCACTACTAAAATGTAACTTGGTTCCCAATTTCCTCTATAGAGTCCTCCAAAAATGACTTAAGAACTTAGTATCTTTATCATATCTAATGGTCTTTTGAGGACCATGTAAACAGATGACTTTTGAGAAGAATAGTCCTACTATCCTAGTTGCACCAGTGGTCATCTTATGTGTAATAAATTGAAATATTTTTAAAAAATTGATCAACAATGAAAAAAATAGAATCATTACCTCATTGAGTATGTGGAAGACCCAATACAAACTCTATGCCTTTCCACATGTTTAGTGATGTCCCACTTTATCCTAGGCCAATAATACTTATCTTCAACTAAGTTTATTGTATTTTACTTGCCAAACTATCTGGCTAGTCCACCACTATGAAATTCCCTAATAATATTTTTCTGCATAGATCCACCTAGTATACATAGTTATTTACCTTTAAAGATGTATGCAACTTGCATAAAATAATCACCTCTCACATGATCTGATTTAGCAGCACTTGAATCCTTTAATTATTCTTCACTTTCCTAGAAATTGTCACCAATCACATATATAGCCTTAATAGGATCAAAACTAGTGATTTCAGTTTCCATGGTGGTTAATAGTGTAGCACACTTGCTCAAGGAATCAACAACTTGGTTTTGTTTTCCAAACTTATGTTTTAGAGAAAAGGTGTATCCCTATAAAAAGGATACCCACTTGGCATGTGAGCTATTTGACTTCTTTTGACTTTTAAGATATTCCAGAGCAATATGATTTGTAAATAACAAAAACTCTTGTAGAACTGGATAGTTCTTCCAGTGACTAAGTGCTTGAAAAATTTCATAAAACTCAAAATCATAGGTAGAATAATTCTTATTTCATTCAATTTTTTACTTAAGAAAGCTACACGCTTACCCACTTGGGTAAGATCACCATTTATTCCAACATTAGAAGCATCACATTCGATTTCAAATACCTTGTAAAAAATAAAAAGTGCCAATATAGGAGCTTTAGTTACCTTTGTATTAAAAAACTTGAAACTCTCCTTAGCATATGTTGTCCATGTGAGTTCTCTTCCTTTGGTACAAATAGTTATGGGTGCTACAATACTGCTAAATTTTTGAATAAATTTTATTTAGAAAGTTGTCAATCCATGAAAAATTCTTGCCCCTATTATATTGGAAGGACTAGACCATTCTAGGGTTTCATTGATCTTTTTTGGATCCATTTGAACACCAGCTTTTGAAATGACAAAGCCTAAAAAGGTAAAACTAGCTTGCATGAATCTACACTTCTTCAAACTTGCATAGAGTTTCTCTTTCCTTAGTACACCCAAGATGATTCTCAAGTTTTATAAGTGTTCATCTTTGCGTTTTCTATAGACCAAGATATCATCAAAATAAACGACAACAAAATTATTGATGTAAGCTCATCTCACAATTTCCATCAATAGCATAAATGTACTAGGTACATTAGAAATATCAAATGGCATAACCATCCATTCATAAAAGGGTGAGCCCACAATAGTGGGTACCACTTTTGTGGCACAAAGTGAAATTTGCATTGTTAAAAAATATTCAAATTAAGATTGCTCACATGAACTCCTAATGTTCACACAAACAAATAAATTATGTCCACATGAACTCTATATGTTCGTGCAAACAAATAAATTATGTTTGCAGGTACCCTATTTCATTATGTATTCATGTGAACATAATTTATATGATCAATCAAACATAATTTATGTGTTTGCGAAAACATATGATGAAAAAATGATCACAAATTTATACATAAAGTTTCACAATATGGTTGCATGAACATATGTTCACACAAACATATAATATACGTTCAGGAAAACACTGTGTTCACCCAAACATGGGTTATTTTTTAGAAAAAAACCATTGTTCATTTTTAGAAAAAATTAAAAATTAAAATGGCCTTTTGACCAATAAAACTAGGATCAAATGACCTCCTACTATAAATCTGAAAATGATAAATTGTGTTGCTTGGAGCAAGCTTTTGAAACACTATACTTTTAATTGGTATTATATTATTTAAGACTTTCAAATATGAGTTTAACTCATTATAGGTTGACTAATGATTGAACATCAACTAACTTTGACTCTTTTGGAAAAATTGTAAATTAGGTCAATTTTTTTTTTGAAAAATCTCTAGGAAATAGTTTATTGAGTTAACTGTCTATTAGAAAAAGAAAATTTGATTTATGATATATTGAGTTCAAGTTATGCTTGTCAAAATGAATGTATGTTTGAGTTACAATTGATGTCACTTCAAAACTTCATAAACTATACAATATTCAACCAAAATGAATCAAACTAAATGATCCTCTAGATATTGATGTTAAAAATCCAACATCAAAAGAATTACCTCATTATTATTTGTAGAAAAGAAGTTATGCTTGTCAAGAAGATTGTAAGTCTTTAAAATTTTTTTTAAAAAAATCATATGTACAACTTTTAGGGGGAGACGAAACATTTGAATTAAATAATTTATTTTTTAATTAAAAAATAGGTTACAAAGTAGGAACTAAGTACCAAAGATCACTAGTTTTCATCATCTTCAAAGTATTCATAGTTTAAGAGATATAGTTACTCGAATATAATGGTCATTTCAAAAATGATGATTTCATTGTCCAAATTGGTCAAAAAGTGGCTTCCACTATTATGGGATCACCCAAAAACCATCTCTTGTCTTAAATGTTGTCTTTCATTCATCTCCTTCTTAAATACAGATTTGGTGGTAGCCACTTCATAGATAACCCTTGCTAAAGTACTTAGACCCCAAAAATTCACCCATCACATGTCCTCTATCCAAGAAATAGGAAATCGATAGTTAGTGGTTATCTTTTTAATGACTCTGCTATCAGTAAACATTTTCCATGTGCTATCTTTCTTTGGATTCAACAGTGTGGGTACTACACATGGGCTTATGTTTTCTCTAACCAAGGCTTTTAACATTAGTTATGTTAATTTTTTAGTTAGCTATGTATGTTTCATTGCATTCAACCAATATTCTACTTAATTAGGTAGAGTTTCTCCAAGAATAAGATAAATATGATGTTGAATATCCCTTTTTGGTGGTAGACTATCACATAACTCATCATGGAGAATATTAATTATAATTTTCTCCAATATCTTCATTGCATCAAGTGGCACCAATTTTTCTTGTTCTTCTCTTCTTTTTACTATTTTTGCACACTAACATCATATTAATCTCATTTGTTTGACAATTTCTTTTGCAGACAACATAGTTTCACTATTCTTTTCATCCTTAAGTAATAGAAGAAACACTTTAGATCCATCCTTCCAAAATGTGTAAGTATCTCCCCCAAACCATGCATGACCTTTGTATCATACTACCATGGTCTTCCCAGTAATACACGCCAAGCATACATAGGGATAACATCACATTATATCTTATTTTTATAGAATTTACCTATGGTAAACTTGGGAAAACATTTGTTATCTATAGTTACTTCATTTTCTTTTTTAAACCATGCAATATGGTAAGGATCAGGTTTCTTTTCACATTGTAAATTTAATTTTTCTACCATTTCTCTAGAAACCATATTCTCAGAAAGTTACCCCCATCAATAATAACTTGACATACCTTTCCATAACAACTGCATCTAGCTCTAAAGGTATAATGTTTTGAAGTCGTGAATCTTCAGAGATCTTTGTAGGAAATTTACTCTTTTATAGAATGATAATTTATCTTCTCATTGGGAGGGCTACTCTCACATCTGGTGAAACTTCTTTCTCTTGCCTTTCTGCCTAAACTAGGTTCACTCTAGGTTGCATTCCTTGATTTCTTTCTATCATGCTATAGTTTGACCATTTGAAGGCCCTGTATCATTCTCCACATATGAAATAGGTGAGTGGCCTCTAATTTTTTCCCAACCTCTTCCAATTTCATTCTTTTATCCTCTCTAAAATCCCTTTCCTCTTTTTTAGTTTGCAAAATAATTTGTAGTGTTTTTATTTCTTTCAAGTGATTGGGAGGACTCTGCTTAGCCATATTTAGAACCTCCTTGAAATGGTGTTGAGGATCCTCTTCTTCCTCCTCTATTCCTCTGGTTGTACTATCTATTCTTCTTCTCTTTCACTTTTAGGGTGAGTTCGTAGGCCTCCTCCATACTATTGATACAATGGATGCTCATTTCAACTTGGATAGAAAATTTTAGACCATTTATGTATCTAGCAGGAACCCTCTTATCATCTTCTTAATGTTCTATATCCTTATCTTTTTCTCCATCCTACTCCATATTTTGATATTTTCTTTACTTTTTCTAGTTCATTCTCTCTAGAGGTGATCCCATCATATCATTGCATGTCCTTTTAACTTTTTTCATGCAAACATCATGTTGTTTTTCTCTTCTATTGGTTTCCAATCAAAAAAGTTGTTGATCTAAATCAACCAATCTATCAATTTTTATGGCTTCAATCTACTAGCATAGTATGCAAGTTAAATCTTGATTGCTTTGCTTCTATCTCCTAAATTCCTAAGAACATTATCTTCATACCTTAGTTCTTCTAACCTCTCTTCTGCAGTATCTTCATTTTGATTAGCGCCTATTTAATTTTTCCTCTTCATTAGATTCATGCCCTCATGTCATTCATTGATTACCCATTCATCCATTGAGTTTTTCAATCTTCCTCTAAATATCCAACACAAATATTTCCATTATGGTGACACCTCCTCCTCCTCCTACTCTTCCTCTCCTTTCCATCATCTTTCTTTGATACCAAATGACATAGTACCAAATATCTGCTCACAACATTACATTCAATAGAAAGAAAACATAAATGGGAAAAATATAGATGCAATAAATAAAAGAGAAAAATATAGATGCAATACATCCTTTCTACATGGTTCTAAAACTTCTTAAATAACCATAAACACCTTAAATGTTAAAAAATAGAAAATTACATTTTTTTTGTCATATTTTTACAAATCTTGAAATTTTTCATTTTTTGTAACCTTTCAAATTAAGTCCTAGAATGTTGGAAATAAAACTATACTTTTGTCAAACTACAACAACTATACCTAACAACTACTATTTAAATTTGGAAATACCCATTTGAAGTTATTGCAAAATACAAATTCTAAAAAAGTGACAAAGATTATAGAAACTAAGTTTTAAGTGTCTAAACAGGTTTTCTGGAACCTAAAAATAAATTTTCTAGACCCAATGGAGAAGGGTTCAATTTTCAAACCACCCAACTCCTATCACAACCACTATAAAAATTTGAGAGAAAACCCAAGTCCAAGTCAAAAGTTATGACTCTCGAAAGTTGATGCACGTATGAGGTCACAAAGGTAATGTCTCAAGATTTCTCATAACTCCTCAGGGATAGGTGGTGGAGGAGGACTAGGTGAAGGTGGAGGTGGGGGTGGAAATGAAAGGGGTAGGTCCTCACCAAATGTGTCATCAATGAAATATAGTCTGCGTATATGTATACAACATAAAAATTCACAAAATTAGTATTTAATTAAAAAAATTAAAACATAAATATAAGTACATGTCTTTAAAAACTATTTAAACTAATTAAAATACATAGCTTAGTCAGGGTAAAGGTTTTTGATTATGTATTACGTAGGGTTGAAAATAGAAATGTTCATTTGTCATCTAGCTTGGTACTTATTTAGGTCATCTAGAGTTAGGCCTTTGAGGTTCAGGGTTAGTTGAAGAATGATAGTAGGAAAGATAAATATAGGAGAGAGAAAGAGGCAAGATAGAGCAAGGGAGGAGAGAGAACTATGATGGTAGGATTATTATCTAGTTCTACACATTTTTCATGTAGGGTCAGTACAAGAAAAATAAAAGGATAGAGAAAGAGAGGAGACAGAAAGAGGATAGCGAGACAAATAAATGGAGGAGAGACAAAGATGATGGTAGGATTATTATGTAGTTCTATGCATCTGAGGTTTATTGTTAGTTTTTGAATCAGGGTTATTATGTACTTCTACACATTTGAGGTTCAAGATTAGTTTAAGAATTAGGGTAAGGGTTTGGGATTATCTATTTGTTATAGTTAAAACTAGTAATGTGACTCTAGTTAGGATTATATTAAAGTAAATGAAAATCAATCTTATATGCTTATTGATATTTTTAAAAGGAAATATTAATATATTGAAAAGAGATTGTAAGATAAATTTATCTAAATGAATGTTTATGATAAGAGAATATCTTCATTTTTAGACATGGAATTATATGAGAAGTTCATCACTAATATACGTCCTATGGAGAAGAGAGAAAGAGAGAGTGAGAAGAGAGAAAGGAGGCAGAGAAAAAGGGAGGAAAGATAAAATAGAGGTAGGGGAGACACAAAATAGAAGGACATGAGAGAAGAATGGTGGGGAGGAGAGAGAAAAAAGAGAGCAACTAAGATGCATATCAATTAGGACTAAGATAATCTATTTACATAAATTATTCAAACCTACTTTAATCATGGTTGACCAATAGGACCCTTATTACCCATACAATGTAAAATTGGCTTAAGGAACTTAAAACACAACTTTCAATTATTATAATATTCATCCTAGGAAATTTAGTGACCTACATTGACCTATAGGGTCTCCTACACCATCACCTATTCTTTCAACATGGTTATATGTTGAAATCTCTAAATTAATATCTAAATAAGATTTAATCATTTTTAAGAAAAAAAGATAGTGAAAACCACTATCAAACA
Source organism: Cupressus sempervirens (assembly GCA_028749045.1). Taxonomy (NCBI): domain Eukaryota; kingdom Viridiplantae; phylum Streptophyta; class Pinopsida; order Cupressales; family Cupressaceae; genus Cupressus; species Cupressus sempervirens. Next base: position 638,038,217 of record CM053783.1, on the reverse strand, counting down.
CCTAAATGGGAAGAACCATAGTTATATGTATCTTATAAGACATAGTAAATGAGATTTGAAAGATTTCTTTGGTGCCCATTGATTCTTCTACACATTGTCAAACCTTGAACACTAACTATAATTGTTTGATTAATGAAGTTTGAGATCACTTAAAGAGAATTTTTCTTTTAAAAGCATGCAGAGTGAATATTTCCATAATAGATATAATAAAAATCAATATGGTTTCCTACTTTGAAGATCAATAGTACACTTGAAATACATGAAATAAAAACTATATAAATTCTAGTAACATTTCTCTTTAGATTTTAAGTTTATATTAAATCATTTTCATAATTATTTTGATTTTACTATTTATTATTTAGTATTGAATTACTAAAATAATTAAAAGATAGATGTTTAATCTACTTAAGATCATAAATTTTAATGAGACTTTTGGTTGATACAAGTTTAGGTTGGACACACAATATAATATGTTATGATTTTCCTTTAGATGATACATTATCCCTCCATGTGTCTATCCTTAATTGATATGGTATACTATTTTTTTAACTCTAAAATATCTATTGATGCATACTATAGAGAGAAGGGGAGGTTGTTAGCATCCTTCATGTTGGTAAAACCCTTTTTTTAGTATATAATATCTAAAGAATTGAAGACAAATTAAATATAATTCCTAGGATGTGATATTATGACATAGTTTCAACTCTAATTTTTCTAGTGTATATTAATTTTTTATGTGTAATTTTCATTCAAGAAGATGATCTTTCAACTATAAATAATTTCATAGGAATATCTATACATTTAATTCCTTAGTATATCAACTTAAAGTCCTTAGTGTTTGAAAAAATAGGAAACAATAAAATTCTAGAGAAGTTAGCCTAGGGAACATTATTGTTTAAGTTTTAGTTTTTTGTACCTAGGTCATGATGTAACCTTAGTAGAGATATAGAGATATACATATGAACTAGTCAAGGTAGAAATAATCATATGCATTAAACTAGTGTTGACTAACATAATGGATAATTCTAATATTGATAATGTGCTCAATATTGTCACCTATTATTGTGAGCCATCCAACTACCATTATGTGAATGTAAATTTACAAAACACAATGGATATTAAATCAGGTGTAGATGTTTAAGATTTTTATTTTTTTCTCTTACATCCTCTATCATAGATGAACATGCGAAGGGAAACTACACATGAATCATGAAAAAACTAACACATGTGAAAAAATGAAATGCTTGGATTCTTTTAGATGCTTTTATGGATAATACCTCAAAATCCTCCATGTAATTTAAAATGAATAGTTTTGACATGTGAATTTCTTCATTTGTATACATGGACTTATATGAGAAGTGCATTACTAATAAAAGTCCTAGGGAGGAGAGAGAAAGAGAGAGTGAGGAGAGGGAAAGGCACGAGAGAGAGAGAGAGAAAAGGTGGGAAGGAGAGAGAAAGGGAGAAGAAAAACAAAAGAGCTGCAAGAGAGGAAAAAATTTCAAAAATAACAAATGCAGATGAAATGAGAGAGAAAGGGAGGAGCTCGAGGATAATGCAAATTTAATTATTTTTGGTTTTCAAAGTTTAGACTTTTAAATTTAGATTTCTTTTGTGCAATGAAGTTTTATCTTTATTTTTTACCTAATGTTAATGTGTTTTATTTTTATTGTTTTACCTAACACTAATATTTATGTTTTTAAATTGAAACATAACCTATAGTTTATGTTTTTAGTATTAGTTGCATTGAGTAGCTCGAAGGATTCCCTTTGATAGAAAAAAAATATGGTATGTGGATTGAAGAAAGCTATATATGGTTTAAAGCAAGCACCTCAAACTTTGTATGCAAGGTTGGACAAATATCTACCAAAACTTCAATTTGCTAAAGTTATGATAGACATGTTGACATTCTAGTCATGTTTGTTATTAGTGTCATACGCATATTTACATTGTAAACATATACCAAGCTTATTGTATAGTTAACAAGGTTAACCAAGCATTTTAGCTGCTACTGAGTCCTTTGGATAGATTTCAGTTTGCACTGAGTAGTTACTACTATGGGGATGATCAATAGTGCAAATCAAGCATCTCAGTGTATGTTAAGTTTACCAATACAATTTGAGTTGTGTAGTGCTTATCAAGTTTGTAGTTGATGTCATGTGAGTCTATTGTTAATCGATCTACTCAGTGTTAACCAAGTTACTCAGTTTATACTAAGCTTGTAGTGATAGCATTGATTAAGCTATGAAGTGTGAATCAAGTGATTCAGTTTATATGTCGAGTTTCACAGTATTTGCAAGTCACTAGTGCAAACCAAGTTCAAGACTACTTGAAAGTAATCACTATGGATGAAAATTCTACATCTACCAAGTTCATGATGATGCCAAGCATTGATAGTGGATGCCAAGTATTAGAACCTCACCGAGTTAGTCTTCAAAACCCAAGTTTCTATACTTTGGCCAACTTTGTAATATTTTTGTAAACTTGTATTGTGGCTAACTTTGTAATTTTGTAATTGGATTGATATATATGTAATATATTGTATCACATCCAAAGTAATGAATAAAAGTAATAAAGTAAGTAGAGAAGAGTAGAAGAGAGAACTACAAAGGCTACAATAGTATAAGGAGCAACAAAGTTTTATCTATCACAATAAGATAATTTGTACACTTAGAGGAACCTCATTCAGCAAGCCAAGTTGTAGATTAGAGATCAACCATTACTTCATCCTAATAGGTGGATCACTCAAATCCTTTAACAAGGTAAACCTAATAGTCATGTGTAAATCTCTTTACTAAGTGCATAATTCATTATATTCTTGTAAATCCTTTTGTAAGGAGGACCTAGCAGTCTTTAGTGCTCCTAATAGGGTAGATCATTACAAGTGATCATTGTCAGCCTTAATTGGGCAAATTTATATTGCAGTACTAAAGCTTGTGGGTATTGTCCCTACCCCAGTTTTATTTCTATTTGGAAGGTTTCTAGGTCACCAAAATTGTATATCAAAAGTTTTATGTTGGCTTTAATATATTTAGTTTCTCATGCATGCAATTAGATCAAAACATATATGAAGGATTAATTGCTAATTATGGATTATGTTTTATAAGTTAATGATTCACCCCTCCCCTCTCAGTAACTTAGCTTATCATATTTATAACAATTGGTGTCAGAGCTTTGTGGTTCTCAAAGAAAAGTTTAATATCTTGAGCAAAGATCAAAGGCAATAGAGGTGTTCTAATACTAAGCATATATTTATTAAGTATCCTATTTTGAGCAAAAAGGTAGTAGAAAAGGAGATCAGATTGGAGTATGTGAGTACTAAAGATTAGATTGTAGATATCTTTACAAAGTGCTTACCTAAAGATACATTTGAGTTCTTAAGAGTTATGCTTGGAGTTATACCCCTTCCTAGTTTAGATTAGATGATGTAGAGATTGTGCCAAACCAGTAAGCACTATCATCTGACTAGATTGAATGTTGATGTTTTCTCATATAAGAGAGTATCTATGTTGAGTAGAGTGATTTAAGGACTCTTTGTATTTTGTATTGAACAATGTCTCTAGACACTTGAGCTAGTTGAAGACTTGAAAACATAAATTCACATAATGAAGCCTTTGTCATTGATGTCAATGGGGAAGAGAAAGCATGAAAAACATATCCTAAATGTGTATGGGGAAGAGATAGTTATTATAGATTTAGAAAGATTCATGTAAAGTCTCTATAGGGGAGATATGCAGCATGAAGATTTATGAATGCCAAAGGGGAAGATAAGAGTACCATTGAATGGGGAGTAAGCTAAGAACTTGTTTATTAGTGAACAACTTGTGATACCAATCTAAAAGATGTAGAATAGAGAAGTGTTCTAAAGGATTTTAGATTTGATTGATGAAGATGATTTCAAAATATGAGAACAAGTAGTACAATAGCAATAGAGCATTGTTTTGTATTCTTGGAACCTAGATGTTTTTCATCTATATTTCCATCAATACCAAAGCTAGAGATTGTTAGAATGAATGCTGACGGTATTCATTTGTGGCAGTATCTTAAGCATTGGTGAGCATGTAGTAGCATTGACATGTTCCACTCATGATCCTATGTTTGTCATTGATGTCAACATAGTAGTAATTCTATGAAGATTAACTGAGGAGTAGATAGACATCAAGGTCATATGGAAAGAGGTTTAATGTTCTAGTCATGTGTAGGTAATGATATGTTCCACACTATATCCTAATCGTAAGGTTCAATGAACATAAAATGAGTAGAAGATGTATAGAAGATATGCCTAATTCACATCGAATAGTATAGAGACAAAGCACCTAAGAAGCAATTTTTGGTGATTACATTATATCTTCTAACAAAGATATACTTTGGAGATGCATAGTTAGTCAGTAACATATGATAGTTTCATAGTGATGCCAGCAAGTGCACAAGTCTTAGTATCACACATGTGAAATGTTGTATGGATTGTGAGATGATAGTGCTACTATTATTATGAAATAAATAGTTTAGAAAGTGTCAAGGCCAACTCAAAGAATTGTTTTAAAGATACAATATATAGGAAAGATTTTTTCCTTCATTTAAAGTTTGTGTGATCATTAAACTGAATGCAAAGTAATTAAGGAAGTCTAAAAAGGAGTAGAGTATCTAGTGAATGTGAGTAAGTGATACAAGAGATTATTAGTTGAGAAAATGTCAAGACCAACTCAAAGAATTATTTTAAAGATATAGTATAAAGGAAAGATGCTTTCCTTGATTTTAAGTGTGTATGATCATTAAACTAAATGTTAAGTAATTAAGGAAGTTTGAAAAGGAGTAGAGTATCTAGTGAATACGAGTGAGTGATACAAGAGATTATTAGATTTGAAGTTTTTGATTGGGTGTTAAGATCAGATGGAGTAGATGTCTCATTAATAAGACAGAGAAAGAGGAAGGAGTAATACAGTTCAACTCTGTTATTATTTAAGGAATAATATAGAGATCATTTGGATAGTGAGTTCATTAATCTTGCTCCTAAAATTATTTCAAAGGTGCATCCATCTGCCTTCTACAACTCCTAAAAAGGTTGGTACAACTCTTAATAAGGTTGGTATCCCCTAATAAGGATTTAATGTATCCTAACATGGATTGATATAGATTGGACACTTTTCATAAACTCTAATAGAGTCCATCCCCTAACAAGGAATATTTAAATTAGGACACCATTTTTTTAGGTATCATCCCCATTGGGGTTTTCCCTTTGATCAAGGGAAAGGATAACTTTAGTGGCTTCCTGTTGGCATGGTCAAATCACACACACACACACACACACACACACACACACACTCCTCACACTTCCATGTTTTTAAATTATCAACTTCACATTTTATTTATATCTTTTATATTGTCAACTTAGCTCAAATGTAACTTAGAATAATTAATGTTTATCTTCTCAGTTGACTAGAACCAATAGATAAATCAATTGAACTCAATCTACCAAAATAAGAAAATCCTTTGTTAGCTGACCCTACTTGGTAGACACTAACTTAAAAATGATTTTCTTGCGTTAACCAAGTGAAGCTTGGTGAACACTGCATACTTGCAAAGTTCCTTTGGTAACCGAGTGAGCTTAGTACACACTAGTTCTATCCAATATTTCCTTTATTAATCGAGTGAGCTCAGTTGACACTTATCTCTTGTATGTTTTCCTTTAACACTTGAGTAGACTTGGTAGACACTGCCTTCTGAACCAGGAAAACTTTGGATTGCTTCATAGCCATATAAAACTATCTTCAATGATTGAGTGAGCTTAGTATACACTAACTGATAATGATATGATATTTTGTGTTACGTCAAAGATAATACACAATTAATCACTTATATCAAACAAAAATAACTAGATCCATGCAAAGACTGACTCAAGTCACTTGACATGACCTTAGGCCACTTACTCAGAGGGTTAAACACTCTTAACATGGAAGTGCTTCCATTTTAAGATTCTACAATTCCAAAAGAAAATATTATGTTTATGATCAATAATTTTATACTATACTTCAAGCGCTCAAGAAGTAGAGACACTATCTTCCTCCTAAGGAGTCTTTTTTCTATACTAATCATCAAGATTTGAAATATTCGAATATTCATGGAATATTAAACGAAAGAAATTTGAAATGGGTTGAGTTTTTGTAGAATTATACATTTGTTTTGAAACATAGGAGTGGGAAGTCTAATAGTGTTTTGAATGTGCTTAGTAGTAGACAAGTTTTGGAGATAAAAATATATATTGAGGTCATTGGTTTCAAGGAATTAAAGAATTTTTATCTAGATGATCATAATTTTTGTGAGGCTTATGGGTATGTGCAGGATCATGGTGTGCCAAAAAGTGACAATTTGAAAAATATGTAGTTTTGAAATGCCTCAAAGAATTTCAAAATCTATTCCAACTTTTTTCCCACCCATCCTGATACTAAATGAAAACAATTAATACCTTTATAATTCCTACTATATATTTCGATACTAACCTTATATGGTCAACTTTAAAACATCTCGAAAATGTGTTTTTGGCATGTTTTTATGTATTTTTACTTCAAGCATGTAGCTGACGACTTTTTTTTAACCAAAATTTGATGTAATGAAAAGTGTTTCTTAAGAATGTTCTTAGCTTTTCATAAATTTAAGGTTTGTCAAATTATGAGTTGAGTAAGTAATTATTACTTATCTTCTAATGGAGTTAGCTACAAAGTGCTGATTGACATACTGGTTGAAAAATAGCTATAACTTTCAAACCATATAAAATTTGTGAAATCCAAATGATGTGTCACATTCTATGCTTCGACTAGTATAAGAAAAAAAAAAAAAACACTTAATTTTGATTTTTTTTGAACTAGTTAAGGTGGTCAGACACGAGAGTTTTTTAATTCTGAAAATAGTATAGTATAAAATTCATAATTAATTATTTATTTGGAATAAAAATTCCCAAAAATATGTGTCACATCTAGGCATGAGTCTAATTTTCATATTTAAAATTATATTTAAAAATATTATCATTTGATTATGATTAAGGTGGTCAGACATACACCTACTTTTTATTTTCGCACTAAAACTTTTGTAGAATCGCATTAAAATTCAAACTTTTGACCAATCCAATAATTTTCTCTCTAGACAAGGCCTTGTATTTTAGAAACTAGATTCAATTTCCTACAAATTATTTTCTTACAACTTTTTGATATAAAGTCCAGAACCACTCTAAAATTGTGTGTCAAGTTGACATAACCCTGATTTGCTGGTTTTTCATTGCCACTTAAAGCCATAGTTTGGTACACCATGATCCTTCACATACCCTTATATTGTACAAAACCTATTACACATGATAGGACAAAGTGGTTGGATTTTATAATCCAAGATGGTATATTTTTTAATCAATGTCAATTGCACATTCTTATAATTTCCATGAGATATAATCTATTCAATAAGAAGGATTATAGAGGATTGGATGGATACTTTCATAGGGATAAAACCATTGCTTTATTTCTTATGTTTGTGTAGAGTTATAGAGTATGTTTGATGGAAAAAGAAGTAACAAAATAATTTTTTGTATTAGCCACCACTTGTAGTAGAGAAGTCGTGGGAGGATGTCATCATGGATTTTGTTCATGGTTCACCAAGCACATAGCGAGAGCATGATTCCATATTTATTGTCGTTGATGATTTTTGTTAAAATGACACATTGCATTCCCTGCAAGAAGACTAGAGATATTATTTATGTGGGGGAGTTGTTTTTCAAAGAACTAGTGAGACTACATGATTTGACAAAGAGAATTTTTTTTTATCAAGATAACAAGTTTGTACATTATTTCAAGCATACATTATGAAATAAATTGAATACATATTTGAAATTTAGTTTATTACAACATTAATAGATTGATGGAGAAATAAATTTTATGAATTAGAGTTTGGGAAATTTGTTGAGATGCCTACTTGAAGATAAGCCAAAAGTTCATATCTAATTTTAACACAAGTAGAATTTACATGTAATAATTTCTGTATAGGAGTATTGATAAATCACAATTCTAAATTATATATGGGAGCAATCCCAAAAATGCTTCAAAATTGATGTAGTTGATAAATGATAAATAATTAGTGTTGGAAGTGGAAGATTTTGTTGAACATTTGAAGAACATCCATGAGGAGTTTAAGAAGCATATTTTAAAGATGAATACATAGTACAAAGCTAAAGTAGGTGTGAAAATAAGGTATAAGGAATTATAGTTTGGATATGAAGTCATAGTTCATTTGTGAAAGGTGCATTTTCTAGTGGGTACATATAATAAGCTAAAAGTGAAGAATTTTGGACTGTGCAGGTTAGTGAAGAGCCATGATTCTAAAAACGCCCATGAAGTAGAGTTTCTCATTGAATTGAATATTTCATTAGTATTATGAAGGAGGTGATGAAGATGGAATTGCAAAAGCATAGTGAAGTATTCTAGGAGCTAGTTTGATTACAAAGGAGATAGAGGAGATACTAGATAGTTGTTTTGGAAAACTTACAAGGAACAAAACTTATGAAGAAAAAATGATCAAAAGGAAAGGGGGTTTGTAGAAGATTCATCATGGCTAGTAAGGGAGAAGCTTAATAGTCTTGGTTTTTGATGCAGGAGCATCCAGGGTTGCCTTGTTATCCTGCTTTCTTTTTGCTTCTTTTGTAGTTGGTGCCGAGTTCAGGTTTTGAGTTATTGTAGCACTCTTTAGGTGCCAAGTTACTATAGCACTCTTCAGGTGCCGAGCTCTTGTTGCACTCTTCAGGTGCTGAGTTATTGTAGCACTCTTCAGGTGCTGAGTTATTGTAGCACTCTTTAGGTGCCGAGTTCCTGTCGCACTCTTCAGGTGCCAAGTTCCTATTGTACTCTTTAGGTGCCGAGTTACTATAGCTCTCTCTAAGTGTCGAGTTCTTGTCACACTCTTCAGGTGCCAAGTTACTGTAGCACCCTTCAAGTGTTGAGTTACCCAGTGTATGCTGAGTGCCAGTATTTGGATGTGATTTTTGCGAGCTGACTTGCAAGATTTATTTCATTCGCAACATTTATGTTAAGATCTTTTCTTGGGATGAGTCCAGACCATTGTTGGGTCGACCCTCCTCTTATGTAATGTTCTAGAATGTTTTGTAAGCCGTTTTGGCAACTATAAATAGAGATTTTAGGTTTAGAGATAACTAAGTTCTAGAAAAAGAAAAAAAGGTTTTGAGGGAGCAAAACTGAAAGTGCAAATTTTCTGTTGGATCTTTGAATGTGAATACATTGCAATTGGCTGTAACCCAGAAGGCCTTAGAGCTGGGCATGTATGAAGATATTTTGATGTATCAATAGAAGTAATTCCCTCTTCCCCTCTTTTCGTTGTTGTTGACTTGTGTTTTCTTCCTTTTTGTTTACTCTTGCAGGGTGGTTTGGATAGCTAGGTGAGCCTTTGGCCCTAATTATTCCTTTTTCCTGCGTCAGTTGGTACAAAAGCTTGAGGTTCACCCTTGTAGAGATTGGATCGTGTAGAACCCTAATTTGGATTTGGTTATAGGCTGGCAGATCTATGGATTTGACCTATAACTTGCAGAGGGTTACAATCATGTGAGAACTTGATTTGTAAAGATGGTTTGTGGTAGAGAAAATGATATTGATAATGCTATATTGGATCAGTTGGGACAAATTGCAGCTAGATTAGATGTTGTGGAGATAGCCCAGAGGAGAGGAGCACATCTTGATGATGAAAGTGATGATGAAGCAGTAGCACCACACCATAATCCAAAACCTGAAGAAGACCAAGATGAAGCAAGATTGTTGAGAGTATTGTCAAGAGCGAATTCAAATCTTCTGTACAAGTTGTTCCTTAAATGGAAAATTGGACACCAATGTTGTGCTGGATTAGATCTCTGATATGGAGAAGTTCTTTGAGTATGAAAACACTCCTGATAATAGAAAGGTGAAGGATGCAGTCACTAGGTTGAAAGGTCATGCATCATTATGGTGGGAACACTTGCAAACTGATAGACAAAGGAGAGGAAAGGAGAAGATCAAAACTTGGCTAAAGATGGTGAACAAGGTAAAGACCAAATTCCTTCCTGCTGATTACCAAGTTAGCTTGTTGAGAAAGATGTAAAATTTGAAAGAAAAAGACATGACTTTGAAAGAGTATACTGAGGAATTCTATGGACTGGACATCAGATCTGGACATGTGGATGATGATGTTGAGAAAATTGCAAGGTACATTAATGGATTGAGATCTTGAATACAAGATGAAATAAGTTTTGTGAAGCTAGAAAGTGTAGAAGAAGCATATCAATATGCCTTGAAAGCTGAGGAGATCTTGACAAAGAAACATGAACAAAGACAGAGAGGTAGAGGTGGTTGATTCCAGAGAGGTAGAGGTAGATCTTATGGAGAAAGTAGTAGATTTGAAAGTTCTGTGCAGGATAAAGGCAAATCTAAATGGAAGAATGATGACAAAGGGAAGAGTGAATGGAAAATTGGAAATTCTTACCGAGTAGGCACTAATTTTTATCAAGGAAGAGGTAATTCTTATTGTAGAGGTCAATTTCATGGTAATTGTTTTAGATGTGGCAAAGAAGGGCATAGATCCTTTGAATGTAGATCTTCTGAAGGTGGGAAGAATAATAGAAATGTTGTGATTCAAGAAGATGACAAGGGTTCACTAAGTGGACCTGAGGTTGGAGAAAATTTGATGGTGAGAAGAACCTTATGCAATAAGGGTAGTGATGAGGAACCTATTTTAAGGAGAAGTCTTTTCAAGACAAGACGTAAGATGGCTAGAAAATGCTATAAAGTGATCATTGACAGTAGGAGTTCTACAAATCTGGCATCAGAAGAGCTGGTTACAAAGTTGCAGTTGCAAAGGCTGAAACATCCCAAACCTTATCATGTTTCATGGATCAAAGATGAGCATAAGATATTGGTAAGTGAGCAATGCCTAGTGAAGTTCAAAATTGGACATTACTTTGATGAAGTTTTGTATGATATTATGCCCATGGATTGTTGTCATATTTTGTAGGGTAGACGTTGGCAATATGATAGATATGTTGTACATGATGGCAAATTGAATCAATATACTCTTTGGGTAAATGGGAAGAAAAAAACATTGTTTCCTTTGTTTGAAGTTCCAAATGAGGTTAATTGTACTGCTATAAAAATTTCCATGGTCAATGGGAAACAATTTGAAAAAGAAGTGAAAAAGAATCAAGTTTGTTCTGCTATAATTCCAAGAATATTGACCAAGTGCTAGGAGAAATTGCAGAGTTGTTGAATGAGTATAAAGACATTATTGCTAAAGATATTCCTAATGGTTTACCTCCTGTAAGAAGTATAATTCATTGTATGGATTTGATTCCTGGAGCTAGTTTGCCAAACAAAGCACCATATAGATTGACACCTACAAAGAATGAAGAACTTAACAGGAAAGTGCATGAACTATTGCAGAAAGGTTTGATCAGAGAAAGCTTGAGTCCATGTGTTGTACCTGTTGTATTAGCACCTAAAAAGAATTGAGAATGGAGAATTTGTACTGATTCCAGAGCCATTAACAAGATAATAGTGAAATATAGGTTTCCTATGCCAAGAATGGATGACATAATGGATTGTTTGAGTGGAGCAAAGTATTTTACCAAGATTAATTTGAAGAGTGGCTATCATCATATCAGAATCAGAGAAGGTGATGAATGGAAGACTTCTTTCAAGACAAAAGATGGTTTGTATGAATGGTTGGTTATGCCTTTTGGTCTGACTAATGCACCTAGTACTTTCATGAGGTTGATGAATGAAGTTCTGAAAAGATTCTTGTGTAAGTTTGTGATCATTTATTTGGATGATATTCTGCTATTTAGCAAGACTAAGGAAGAACATCTTGAGCATATTGGGCAAGTATTGCAGAGGTTGAAAGAGGAAAAGTTGATGATTAATCTGAAAAAGTATTCTTTTATGCAAGAGGAGATTGTGCATTTGGGATTTGTGATTTCAGCTAATGGTTTGAATATGGATCCTAAAAAGGTTAAAGCAATTTTGGAATGGCCTACACCTGAGAATGTAAGTGAGGTAAGATAATTTCATGGTTTGGCTAGTTTTTATAAAAAGTTTATAAAGAATTTTAGTACTATTTGTAATGCTATGACTAAAAAAATGAGGGGAGATAAAAAGGAATTCAAATGGACACATGGAGCTGATAAGAGTTTTGAGACTTTGAAACAAAAGGTTGCTAAATTACCTGTATTGGCTTTACCTGATTTCAACAAAGTATTTCAAGTTGAATGTGATGCAAGTGGTACTGCAATAGGAGCTTTATTAAGTCAAGAAGGTAAGCCTATTGCTTTCTTTAGTGAAAAGTTGAATGATGCTAAAAGAAAATATTATGTGTATGATCAAGAGTTTTATGCTACTGTTCAAGCATTGAAGAAATGAAGACATTATTTGATGCTTAAGGAGTTTGTGTTGTATACTGATCATAAAGCTTTACAATATTTGGGAAGTCAACATAAATTGAATCAAAGACATATGAAGTGGGTTGAGTATTTGGAAAGTTTTACATTTGTAATCAAACATAAGAGTGGAGTTACTAAAAAAATTTCTGATGCATTGAGTAGAAGACGTTCTTTGTTGACTTAAATGAAGGTTGAAGTTCTTGGTTTTGATGAGATCAAAGAGTTATATGATGCTGATCCTAATTTTTCTAAGGTGTGGAGAGAGTGGAGAGCACCGAATCTGACAGCTCACATAAGTAAGTATGATGAGTATTTTATTCAAGAAGGTATGTTGCTCAAAGGCATTCAGTTGTGTATTCCTAGAAGTCCTACAAGGTTGAATTTGATTAAGGAAAAGCATAGTGGTGGATTAGCTGGAGATTTTAGAATTGATAAGACATTGAGTTTGCTGAAAGAGAATTATTATTGGGCACAAATGTATAAGGATGTTCAGAAATTTGTAAAGATTTGTGGGGTTTGTCAAGTTGCAAAGGGAGTGAGTCAAAATACGGGTTTGTATACACCTATTACTGTTCCTGAGAAACCTTGGACTGATATTAGTATGGATTTTGTTCTTGGATTGTGAGATTGCATGGATTACCAAGAAGCATTATTTTAGATAGAGACAGTTAGTTTGTTGGTTATTTTTGGAAGACATTGTGGAAGAAGATGGGTACTGAATTCAAGTTTAGTTCTACATTCCATCAACAAATAGATGGACAGACAGAGGTTGTGAATAGAAGCTTGGGTAATTTGTTGAGATGTTTAGTTGGGAATAAACCAAGTAATTGGGAGATGGTATTGGAAAAAGCTAAATTTGCATATATTAATTCTGTGAATAGGAGTACAGGGAAGACACCTTTTGAGATCATTACTAGAATGCATCCTAGAGGTATATTAGATTTGAGAGATGTTGTTGAAGGAAAGAAAAGCATTGCGGGAGAAGAATTTTTTGATTTTATGGAGTCGTTGCATAAAGAAGTGAAGTTGAGGTTGGAACAAAGTAATCATAAGTATAAGGAGAATGTTGATCAGTCTAGAAGACACCATGATTTTCAAGTTGGTGATGAGGTGATGGTTCATCTAAAGAAAGGAAGATTCCCAGTTGGAACATATAGCAAGTTGAAGATGAAGAAATTTTGACCTTATAAGATCATGAAGAAGTTTGACAGTGGTAATGCTTATGAAGTTGAGTTACCTGATGACATGGATATATCTCCTATATTTAACATTGGTGATTTGTATAAGTATCATGAGTCAGAGGATGAAGTCGTTATACCAGATAATTATCCTAAGAAATAGATTGAGGAAGTTGAACAGATATTGGATAAAAGAGTTAGTAAGAGTACAAGAGGAAAAGATTACTATGAATATTTGGTGAAGTGGAAGAACGAACCTATTGAAGATGCTTCATGGATTTCTCAATTTGAGTTGGATTCAGCTCAGGTTGGGACATCTCAATAATTCAAGAGAATCATTTCTTCCAACCCCAATTGTCTGATGCAGGAGCATACTGGGTTGCCTTGTTATCCTGCTCTTTTTTTGCTTCTTTTGCAGTTGGTGCCAAGTTCAGGTGTCGAGTTACTGTAGCACTCTTCACGTGCTGAGCTCCTATCACACTCTTCAGGTGCCAAATTACTGTAGCACTCTTTAGGTGCCGAGCTCCTATTGCACTCTTCAGGTGCCAAGTTACTGTAGCACTCTTCAAGTGCCAAGTTATTGTAGCACTCTTCAGGTGCCCAATTATTGTAGCACTCTTCAGGTGCCAAGTTCCTGTCACACTCTTCAGGTGCCAAGTTCTTGTTGCACTCTTTAGGTGTCGAGTTACTATAGCACTCTTCAGGTACCAAGTTCCTGTCACAGTCTTTAGGTGCCGAGTTACTATAGCACTCTTCAAGTGTGAGTTATCCAGTGTATGCCGAGTGCGAGTATTTGGACGTGATTTTTGCGAGCTGACTTGTAGGATTTATTTCATTCGTAACTTTTTTGTTAAGATCTTTTCTTGGGATGAGTCCAGAACATTGTTGGGTCGGCCCTCCTCTTATGTAATGTTCTAGAATGTTCTGTAAGCCGTTTTGGCATGTATAAATAGAGAGTTTAGGCTTAGAGCTAAGTAAGTTTTAGAAAAAAAAAAGTTTTTAGGGAGAAAAATTTTAAGTGTGAAGTTTCTATTGGATCTTTGAATGTGAATGTATTGTAATTGGTCATAACCCAAAAGGCCTCACAGTTGGGCATGTATGAAGATATTTTGATGAATCAATAGAAGTATTTCCCTCTTCCCCTCTTTTGGTTGCTGCCCACTTGTGTTTGCTTCCTTTGTGTTTACTCTTGTAGGGTGGTTTGGATAGTTGGGTGAGCCTTTGGCCCTAGTTATTCCTTTTGCCTGCGTCAGTTTTCCTCTAAACACATGAGTTTTGATGGGGTCACTTCTTAAATTACCTCAAGTGTGTGATGCATCCTACATATAAGAAAAATCTTGCATCACCCACAAATATTTTCTTTTTGTTTATTGTATAAGGGTTGTCTCAATGTAGTGATGGGTAGGTGCAAGATCATGGTCAACCAAACTATGTTCTTAAGTGGCAATGAAAAATCAACAAATCATGGTTATGTCAACTTGACATCCAATTTTGAAGTTATTATGAACATTGTATTAAAAATATATGATGAACTAATATGTAAAAAATTGAATTTTGCTTTTGAACTAATAGGCCTTATTTGAAGAAAACTAAAATTGATTAGTAAAAAAATTGAATTTGAATGCAATAGTACAAAATTTTTAGAACAAAAATAAGAAGTAGGTGTATGTTTGACCACCTTAATCAAAATAAATGATAATAATTTTAAATAAGATTATAGATATAAGAATTAGATTCATGCCCAAATGTGACACATATTTTTGTGTATTTTAATTCCAAATAAATAATTAATTAAAAATTTTCTACTATAGTATTTCTGGAATTAAAAAATATTGTATCTAACCACCTTAACTAATTCAAAACTCTATAAAAATTAATTTTTATTTTATTTTTCCTTATAGTAGACGAAGTATAGAATGTGATGCATCTTTTGGATTTACAAAATGTTATACCATTTAAATGTTATATTTATTTTTCAATTAGTGTGTTAATGAAGAATTCAAATATAACTTCATTGAGTAATATTTAATTACTAAACTCATAATTTGAGAGATGTTACATTAATTCAAATATAAGAACATTCTTAAGAAACTATTTTTGTTTCATCAAATTTGGGCCAAAAAAATGTCATACGATACATGTTTGAACTTAAAAACATACAAGAATAGGCAAAAAACACATTTTGGGACATTTTTTAAGTTCACCATGTAGGATTGGTATCCAAAGAAATATTATGCCTTATAAAGATATTAATATTTTTGTTTGATTTTAGGATGAGTGAGAAAAAAAGTCAAAATAGATTTTAAAATAATTTGAAGCATTTTAGAGCTATATATTTTTTAAATCACTACTTTTTGGCACACCATGATTGTACACATACCTATTTGTTGTCTATTAAGGCTTACTACTTAGTAAGTTAGTCATATGAGCTTGGCATGCCCTAATTTATGAGATGGATGTTCATCTTTGTTCTATCAGCCAATCAGTTGTTTTTCAGTTCTATATCATGAGTATTTGTGAGTTTATTGTACATTTTTTGTATGCAATTTTTCTATAAAAAAATTCAAGCTTAATTTTGAAGACCTTAGAAGCTCTAGATGGGCTCCAAAATGGGATTAGTAAGAGCTTGCATGAGTGAGACCCTATAGATTAGAAGTTGTGAATTCTTAAAAAGGGTTATAATAGCCAATCAAAGCAATGGTTCAATGGTTATGGCATTCTAAAGTTTGGCTAACAAAAGTATCCAAAATAAGTGTCAAAGCTGTCTCAAACCAACTCTATATGTAATTTTAGGGTTGGTCTCAAGAGTTTAGTTTGGGTGTCTATAAACTTACTAACTAGTGTAAAAACGCATACACAAGGAATGCATTTACATTTTCTATGACAAATCTAAGGTGATAGTTCATAGCTCTCTGTTGCTAATTATTATAGGAAAGGAGCCCATGTGGTTTTGCATATTGTATTTCAACATTGTGTAATTCTACATTTGTGGCAATTATATGAAGCCCATATTTTCTTTTCACCAATTATTATTTCATTGTTTCTATTGTTTGTTTGTGGTATTAATGGAAGCACCCTTCATCAATCATAACCGTTATGACTCTTGTAGAAAATTGGTGGAGCCCATCTTACATACTATGGCCAAAGACGTAAATATTTTTTTAGAAAAAGACCCACAAAAAAATCAATCCAAGAATATTTCCTTCTAAAAAATAATGTGGATAAAACCTATGAAATAAAATGTGATATAGATAATAAATGTGAGAATAGAGATATTAAGAATTACCATGAGGTAAACTTTATATACAATACTAAAGATTTGTTTCCAAAATTTCTAATAAACAAAGGTAGGGAAATATTACGGTTTCTAAATGAATATCATTTAATGACATGAGATATTTGAAACACAAGTACAAGATATCAAGCAAACATAATGCTTTCTCTACCAATATAATGAAATACAACTTAACTGAGAAGTATTATTATATAGTAATGATAAATAATGAAAAAATAGTTGATTGGTAATAGTTTTTTCAGAAAGTGCACATTATTTCATGACCAGACTCGAGTATTTGACAATGGAAAATATTGATATTTATTTTAGTGCCTGAGAGAACCTGATTTGGATATTTAGTCTAATTTTGCAATGACAACTAAGATCTCTTTATGCTTACAAGGAGCATGTGTCCACAAGAAAGAGTCACTGTTGGAACACTAATTTTTTGAAAAATTAAGAGTTCTAGATCCAAGACATTAAAGGGAATTTCTCTCTATGATCATATGTATCATGTACGGTCAAGCACTTCATCACACTTCGAGTCTCTAGAAATTCATTTTGATGCATATTGAAACTGACCAATTCTATAGTATGTATATATTTGTAGATGTACAATCATTTCAAGTACACATTTTCGACCATAATTTCTTTGTACTAAAATACTCCTATGTCACTTTGATTATTATATCGTATTCTATGCATATTCAAATTATTTCATCCAAATTTGAAGACTACCATGATGTCTTTTCATAATTTTTTACCAAGGTATTTCATATGAAATTTCTTTAAAAAGTGGTCATCTTCAAACATTAATATCTTCTTAAAAGTGGTCATCTTTAGACATTAATATCTTGTTATCGGTAATCCCTACTGATAAATTTATCAGAGATAAATTTGAGAGAATTAGATATAAATATAGTATATATAAATGAAAAGATAATGGAACCTGGATTCTCCCAGTTCTATGAAGACATTAATCTTATTCATCTCAGCAAATGACAAATAGAGAAAAGTGCACAACATACAGATGTGCAAGAAAAGATTGGAAGAGCTTTGATACTTATAAAAATTATATTTTGCAATTAGCATAAACTATCAGGCAAAGACCAAATGCATATTTAAATTAATTTATGATAGAGAGATTGATTATAAATTGATATCAGTGAAGGTAGAAATCATAGTTCTTAATACTTTTATCAATAAAGAAATCCCCAAATAAAATTCATGTGCAAACTATTAAGGTAGTTTTTTTGAAGCTGAATATGAGTATAAAATTGTGAT
>CM053783.1:637982533-638015033 GCA_028749045.1 Cupressus sempervirens | reverse complement strand
TAGAGATAGTGGTGGTATTAGCTTACACGACATGAGAAAGAGAAACATGGCTTTTGGTGCCAAACTTATTTTGCAGATGTTTAGGAAGTCTGATAGTAAATGGTGTAAGATTATGCAAGAAAAATATCTTGACTCCTTGGATCCTAATAGGATTATAACCATTTCTAATACTCCAAATGATTCTTCCATGTGGAATTTTATATTTCCTCTAGAGACATCATTAGAAACTTTGTCTCCTGGGAGGTGCACAATGGGGAATCTATAAAATTCTAGGAGGATTCTTGGTCTAGTTTTCCCCCATTGTCACTTGTAAATGATTTGAAAGATGCTATTGTCATTGTTCAAGACATTTGGGGTGATTATTTGATAGACTATGTCCTTGCTATTGATAGATTTTTTGGTAAAGTTCTGTGAATAGGCCCTTTCAATTTACCAATTTCTTGTAGTCATAAGCAATAATTGTTCAAAATATTATTAGAGAAAACAATATTCTTAAATTGTGATGATGATGTTTTGATTTGGGCTCCTACTCCTAATGTGAGTACTCCATAAAGGCTGGTTATAGAGCATTGAAATTGATGGAACAGCATGAAACAAAATATCGAGCTTTTTCTCTGTGCTGGAACAATGTGCTTTTGCCTAAGGTAGGCAATTTTGTTTGGCTTGCCCTATGGAAAAGACTTGGAAACAGTGATAGGCTTCGCAATCTCAATATCTCATAGCCCTTTCCATGTGTCTTATGTATTGAATTGGTGGAAAATGTTTGAATTTGTGGAAAATGTTGATCATCTTTTTGTTCAATGCTCTTTTGCCCAACAATGTTAGTATTTTGTTATGCAAAAGCTTAGTCTGATGATGCATCTTCCTTCTACATTGTGGTAATTGTTTCAATCCTGATAGACTCTTTGTTCTAATTCCTTATTTGCTTGCATATGAAAATGTTCTCTTGCACTTGTCATCTAGGCTATTAGGTGGGAACGAAACAAATGGATTTTTAGAAACATGAATAGTCCTTTAGATTTGGTCCTTAAGGGACTAGAAAAATCAATTTCAGAAGGAGTCAACACGTGTCAAAGATAAAATCAGCAATTACAACTTCACCCAATGGGACAACTCCATTCTTAAAGAGTGGAAGCAGATTTCTATTCCTCATTTTATGACCTCTTCACTTGTTAACAATTTTTTTGATAGATCTCAAATCAAATGGCTGCCCCCGTCTAATGGCTTCATCAAAATTAATTTTGATAGTTATACAAAGGGTAATCCATGCAAAGCAGGTTGTGGAATGTGTTTACGCAGTCATTTGGGTGATGTCATTGCTCTCAAATGTCTCTCTTTGCCTTTAGGAACAAACAACAAGAAGGAAGCTTTTGGTTTACTTTATGATTTGGTTTTAGCCAAGAACTTGGATCTTAAAGTGATACATAATGAAGGTGATTCCACTCTCATTATTAATGGTTGCATTAAGACACAAATTCTTCACTAAAGAATCAGATATATCATGGTTAAAATCTAGAACTTAATTGATTATTTTTAAATTTACCACATTTCTCATATCTAAATAGAAGGCAATGCTGCTGATGATTTATTAGTTAAATGGGGATCTAATGGTATCAATCTTGATTCCACTAGACTTAATATTTATGTGAATGACTTTCCAAACTAGCATAGTTAATTGCTATAGATAAAGATTATAATGTTGCTCCCTAGCAATACTCTCATCAACTATAACTGTTGTTGATGTTGTATTTTCCTTTTGTATTGGCTGTTAATTGGAATTTTCTCATCGGATTCTTTCCCTAATGAACCTCTGAATCCAATTACTTTATATTTAAATATATTATGGTGCCTCGTTCTGCTTTTCCAAAAAAAAAAACAAGTAAGTTATTCTTTGTTTAATTCAGAACTCGAATCTCTCTCCCTTCTAAAATGCGAAAGCTAGCAAATTCTTAAATCAACCCACCGACAGTTGTCTCATGATAATTATGGGAACTGGAACCTCCCTAACATGTATAAGAACACCCAACAATAAATGATGTTACAATGATGTTCCCTATAACTCCCAACCAAGCAAACAGAAGTGCATGATACGAGTGGCCCAAAACAGTAAGAACCGTGTGAAGCTTTTAAAAAGTTGTACTACACCATTCTAAAAGAAACTCTATATTGCATTTTGTAGAGGGTAAAAACTTCTTACTCAAATTTTTTTTCTGACATTATCAAGAATGATAAGTAATAGATAATTTTTACAATTAATTGAATTGTGATACTTCTATCAGGATTTAACTGTCTAATATTTTGAGTTAAACTCAATGACCCATATTTCATAAATAGATGCATAGTAATTTAACATGAATCCATCTCTCATAAGAATAAATGGAACACTTAACACTCATTAGATCTAAGTGACGCTCATAAAGGTGAAGCACAATCCATCTCTCATAAGAATGAATGGAATACTTAGCACTCATTAGATCTAGGTGATGCTCATAAAGGTGAAGCACCAGGATGGGTGATCAACCATCCCAGTACTACCCCACCTTGAGCACACTTAACTATGTAATTTCTTCCAATATTAAACCCACCCTACTTACAACCTTAGTTGCAAAGCCTTCCTCAAGAATATTTTTAGATTCTTCATTATCTATATTGTTGTTGAAAAAGACAAACCACCCACCCTTCTCCATTCCAAATGTCGAATTGTTTAACAACCTCTAGAAATTTACATTTACCCTAATTTGTGGAGCTACAGCTAGCAACATAATATCTTCCAAATTTTCTCAATTTTGAACCGTATACATCACATTCGAAAGGAAGATGGGTACAATTTGTAAAGGAAAAATAAATCTACTCTCCACAAGGAAAATATCCCCCTTACCACCTTAAAGCAAAGAGGACATGAACAGTTGAAGCGTTGGGCCAGCTACTCGTCGAGTAACTCCTTTTCTAGGAGCCTTTCCCAATCATAGAATTTGAGCCATATGCGAAAGTTTCTAGGAAAATACGCCCTGCTAGGCTTAGAAAAAGAAAACAAGTGCCACAGAAAGAGACATATAAAAGTGATTCGAACATGTATTTAAACCAAATTAATAGATATTAAACTTCCTTGGAAGCGTGACCATTCGTAATTTGCACTTGCTTGTGGGGAGGTACTATTCCAACTCTTAAAAGTTGCTGAAATGCTAAAGGGAAATGCGGCACACACTAGATAATCCATCCGTATTAACATAGATTAAGATAATCCCTTTCAAAATCATAAGAAGAACATCCTTTCTTCTTAGAGATGATACCTTTAAGGTATGATTGAGTGGACTATGTGGCATTAAAGAAAGATTTGTACATCTGAAGCAAAAAAGAGCAGCTAAACATATGATGGTGTATTTAATTATTCACTATTAAACACTGAGAACCCAGCTGACTAAGAATAATTTTACTAAGCTGATGTACAACATCAATTTCAAATTTCCTTTTAGTCAATTTTTGCATGAGTAACTACAAAAACTCTCTACTTATTAATACAATGATTGTTTCAGAATCCCTTTATGCAACATAGAAGACCACTTTACAAATCCTTCAAATCATTATCAACGACTGCAATAAGTACGAAATTTATTCAAATTCTCTCTGCAAACTAATGAGTGTTGATATATTTTGTCACATCCCATAGTTTCCAATGCATCATTTATACCCCTACCCTCTTTTAAGGGAATGCGAAAAATATACTTCCATAAAAGAATCAATTAAGACCCATGCACTATACAAAATCCCTTCATACTTTAATTTTCCTGAAACAATGGTGGTGCATTCATTTATGACTACCATAGAATCTACTTCAATTTGAATATTTTGAACTTTTATTTTTTATATTTAGAAAACCTCTGAATATTAGAGTGTGAGCTTCTGCTAAATTATTCGTACTCAAAGAAATTGGATTTAATATCTGTGCCACCAAACTTCCTCTATGATCCCAAATACATGTTAGAATGTGTAGAATAACTAGCACATGGAGGGGTGGGAGTGAATCTGTTATCCAAGTTCCATATGTACCAATTCAATTTTGAAATACTTCATCTAGTCTAGATCTAAGTATTCAATAGCTTGACCTCTATAAGAGATTATCAGTAACATGACTACTAGTCCACTATCCTAATAATAATAAGCTTGCTAAATGTAAATCATTAACAGTAAATCATCACAAATGAAATCCACACAAGTTGATACTAGGATTTAACATGAAAACACAATTTGCGAAAAAGCACTAGTAATATATCACCATTTTTTTACTCTTCTAAATTGAGCTCTGTTAGGAACAAATCCTATTAAATGTTACAAAAATGGATATCATGTGTACCCCTGATAATGGATTTAATCACCCTATTAACACATGCCTTGTTAGAGGACTTTAGAACATTCCACTATAATGCCACCTTGATTAGGGGATTTATATATGATAGTTAGGTCAACCTTGACTAAATGATATCAATATTTATACAATGGCTAGAATGTAATAGTAGGTTTTATCATAAAAATATAGCTCATTTTACAAATATAGATAAACATTTGGTTCACATGTCAATCCATTGACTAGCCTCCATTGTTATCTATGTCTCTCATTTTCTTGTCACAACATCAAGAAGTATCTCTTCACTTCTTCATAATAATTCTTAGCCTAATTCAAAATGATGAATTAGAATTGTACATATAAGTTTGTAGGCATACATATGTAACAAAACAATATTGAAAAAGTACATACAATAGGGATTTGACGGTGAGCCTCACTACTAGAAGCACTGACATGTCCAAAATTGATGAAAGGTGAAGGTCTCAAAGACATATTATACTAAGGCCTAGATGGAATAATATCATCCATCCCCTATTCTTAAATCCGACAAAAATTGAGATCTATTAGATTTCCACAATCCATGTTAATGCTTTCAAATTT
Source organism: Cupressus sempervirens (assembly GCA_028749045.1). Taxonomy (NCBI): domain Eukaryota; kingdom Viridiplantae; phylum Streptophyta; class Pinopsida; order Cupressales; family Cupressaceae; genus Cupressus; species Cupressus sempervirens. The sequence continues at coordinate 638,010,091 of CM053783.1, read as the reverse complement.
TTGGATTTGATTGTGTATGGGTTTTTTTACATCAACATTTTGGATCATACTACATCATCCATTATCAAGATGCTAGAGAGAAAAGAACGTGGTAGTATGATCTTTTCTCTCTAGAGAAAAGAAGAGGATGTTATTTTCTCTCTAGCATCCTGATAATGGATCATGTAGTATGATCCAAAACATTGATGTAAAAAAAACTATACAGAATTAAATCTAGAAATTTGAAACCACCAACAAACATTATTATCCATGAATCAAAGTTCAAGATAAGTTAATAACAATTTGTAAATAAAAATACTAAAAAGTTTTTTTCTTGAAAAGTTCATACCATAGGTATTTGATGTTGTGGCTTATTTGTGGATGGATTAAGACCTATAGAAGTATCTAACTATGTAACTGATCACAATCCCTACAAAATTAGACAAAAAAATGCATTAATATATACTATTAAGTTCAAGTTCTAATGTACATTATTTTAAGTGTAATTCAATGTGCATACAGTATGAAGGATGTCAACACCTAAAGGTCTCAATAAAAGACTATACTATCTCCTAGGAGGAATACTATCTTCCATCCTTTATTCATTGAAAATCAACACTCATTATGGCTAATATAATTATGCATATGTAGAAGATAAATAATTATATACTTCATAAATTGAAATACCATTTTTACTAACTGCATCCTATTGTCTTCCTCTACACAAAAGAGGTCAGTATATGATGATAGGTCAATATCATCACCACTAACACCATTAGAAGACTATGTGTCATAATCATCACCACCATGAGAAGCATATGCCTCATCATCAAAATCAGTACACTTAGTGATCTAGGCATCATGTGTTGTATTTACATCACTCTAGGGGCCTCTGTGTATATCCCTAGACCTGGTATAAATTTTTCTAAGAGGAAAAATATCCCATGTCTACATCCAGTACAATACTAAATTGCCCAAAAGGGCACTCCTTTAAGTAAGAGCTCATAACACCACTCAATGATTGAAAGGCACTATAATAAATATTTTAGGAAGAGAAATAAGAGGTTGAGAACATCATTGATTCCTTGTATTATCAAGTGTTAAGCGTTTCCCTAGGCCTATCCTAAGTTATCCTTCCACCAACCCCCTAAAATGGTTTTATATAAAAATAATTAAGTTTTAAACCCAATTCCAAATCTTTCCATAATTTCCAAAGAAAGTACATGGGTTCATCATCATTACCATGAAGTGGATGGTAAAATATCATCCAATACCACTCCCAAAAATGTTTTGATATCTAGGGGTGTCTGAACCATCTAATAGAGATACAAGGTTGCTTATCACTTATCTCCTCACACATCTTTGTGTTCTTAAAATATCTTTTTTAATGTCTTTTATTTATTTTCACAGCATGGACCTATTTATACATAGTCTATCATAATAAAATACATGCATATATTCTCTTCATGCTCTAAAGCTATTTATCTCATAGCCTAAGTATTGGACAAAGTCTACAATGCCTTGCATACTATCTGCAAGGAAAAGTAGCTAGGGGGGAAGATCTGTCTTATCCCTAAGGGTCTCAATGTCTCATATGTTATGTAGTACCAAATATCCATTCACAACATTACATCCAATAGAAAGAAAACATAAAACTAGAAAAATATAAATGTAATACATAATTTCCAAAACTCCATATTTTTCCATTTACCATCCTCCTTTCTACATCATTGTACAACTTGTAAAATAACCAAAATCACCCTCAATGCTAAAAAATAGAAAATTGTTTGTTTTGGTAGATTTTTACAAATCTTGAAATTTTTCATTTTTTGGTAACATTTGAAATTTACTCCTAGAAAGTTGAAAATAAAACTAGAGTTTCCTTAAACTATAACAAAAAGATCTTCCAACTAATATTCAAGTTTGGAAATACCCATTCAAGGTTATTACAAAACACAAATTCTTAAAATGGCACAAAGATTACATAAATTGAGTTTTGGGGGTCTAGATATTTTTTTGGTACTCGAGAAATTAAAAAAATCAAAAAAATGTAGGAAGCATCAATTATTAAGCCACCAAAATCCTCCTAATGCAACCACTATAAAAATTTCATAGAAAACCCAAGTTTGAGTCAAAAGTTATGATTGGTTGTGAATTATTATAACTTTGTTAGATCTAACTGCATCACTGCCCACTCAGATAACCATGTTCTCTCTATTTTAGGTAACCCATTCCATTGTATCAAGTATCTATTATGTTGGCCATACGTTGTGGAGGTGGTCTTCTTGTTAAGAATTTTTCCAATCTTTTCCTTCTTCTTATTGGGAAGGTGGTGTAGCCCATCCATGTCCTATTCATCCCCTACCTCAAGAACATATCCATGGAATGCATATAAATCATAAATATTAAATACATGAGAGATTTCATGGTTTTATCATAGGCTAACCTCATAAGCATTATCATTGATCTTTTTGATTATTTTTCAAGGGCCAATCATTTTATACTTCAATTTATAGTATGTGCCTATAGGGAACAATTCACTCCTTAAGTATCCTATCACCAAATCACCTTTGAAATTTTTATTATTATCTTTGATTAGCATCTACAACAATATTGTAGCTTACAATAGTGTCTTGTAATTTTTATCTCACATATTGTTGGAGTTGGTGAAGATGTTCAGCAAAAGCTCATCCATCATCACTAATTTTGCTACCCAATGGAAGTGGCACAAGATATAGAACACCTTGAGTTTTCCTAACATAGAAAATCTTAAATAAAGATATTTCTATTTATTTATTAACAAAACTATTGTGGGCAAGTTAAGCCTGGGGTAATGCCAAGTCCCACTATTTGGGCTTCTTACCAACAATGTTGAGTAACAAGTTTCACAATCTTCAATTTAGAACCCTTGTTTTTCAATTTTTTTGAGGAATATAGGCACTACTAAAATATAACTTGGTTCCAAATTTCCTCTATAGAGTCCTCCAAAAATGACTTAAGAACTTAGTATCTTTATCATATGTAATGGTCTTTGGAGGACCATGTAAACGGACGACTTTTGAGAAGAATAGTTCTACTATCCTAGTTGCACCATTGGTCATCTTACATGTAATAAATTGAAATATTTTTAAAAAATTGATCAACAATGACAAAAATAGAATCATTACCTCATTGAGTATGTGGAAGACCCAATAGAAAATCCATACATAAATTAGTGCATTGTTTTCTTGGTATTACTAAAGGCATGTATAGTCCTATATTTTGTGAATGTTCTTTAGCCACTTGACAAAATCTATGCCTTCACACATGTTTAGTGATGTCCCACTTTACCCTAGGCCAATAATACTTATCTTCAACTAAGTTTATTGTATTTTACTTGCCAAACTATCTAGCTAGTCCACCACTATGAAATTCCCTAATAATATTTTTCTGCATAGATCCACCTAGTATACATAGTTATTTACCTTTAAAGATGTACGCATCTTGTATAAAATAATCACCTCTCACATGATTTGACTTAGCAACACATGAATCCTTTAATTATTCTTCACTTTCCTAGAAATCATCACCAATCACATATATAGCATTAATAGGATCAAAACTAGCGATTTCAATTTCCATGGTGGTTAATAGTGTAGCACGCTTGCTCAAGGCATCAACAACTTGGTTTTTTTTTCCAAACTTATGTTTTAGAGAAAGGGTGTATCCCTATAAAAAGGATGCCCACTTGGCATGTGATCTATTTGACTTCTTTTGAATTTTAAGATATTTCAGAGCAATATGATTTGTAAATAATAAAAACTCTTGTAGAACTAGATAGTTCTTCCAGTGACTAAGTGCTTGAACAATTTCATAAAACTCAAAATCATAGGTAGAAAATTCTTATTTCATTCAATTTTTTACTTAAGAAAGCTACACGCTTAACCACTTGGATAAGATCACCACCTATTCCAACATTAGAAGCATCACATTCAATTTCAAATACCTTGTAAAAAATAAAAAGTGCCAATATGGGAGCTTTAGTTACCTTTGTATTAAAAATTTTGAAACTCTCCTCAGCATATGTTGTCCATGTGAGTTCTCTTCCTTTGGTACAATTAGTTATGGGTGCTACAATACTGCTAAATTTTTGAATAAATTTTATGTAGAAAGTTGTCAATCCATGAAAAATTCATGCCCCTATTATATTGGAAGGACTAAACCATTCTAGGGTTTCATTGATCTTTTTTGGATCCATTTGAACACCAGGTTTTGAAATGACAAAGCATAAAAAGGTAAAACTAGCTTGCATGAATCTGCACTTCTTCAAATTTGCATAGAGTTTCTCTTTCCTTAGTACACCCAAGATGATTCTCAAGTTTTATAAGTGTTCATCTTTGCATTTTCTATAGACCAAGATATCATCAAAATAAATGACGACAAAATTACCGATGTAAGCTCATGTCTCAATTTCCATCAATAACATAAATGTAATAGGTACATTAGAAATATCAAATGGCATAACCATCCATTCATAAAAGGGTGAGCCCACAATAGTGGGTACCACTTTTGTGGCACAAATGAAGTTTGCATTGTTAAAAAATATTCAAATTAAGATTGTTCACATGAACTCCTAATGTTCACACAAACAAATAAATTATGTCCACATGAACTCTATATGTTCGTGCAAACAAATAAATTATGTTTGCATGCACCCTAATTCATTATGTATTCATGTGAACATAATTTATATGATCAATCAAACATAATTTATGTGTTTGCGGAAACATATGATGAAAAAATGATCACAAATTTATACATAAAGTTTCACAATATGGTTGCATGAACATATGTTCACACAAACATATAATATATGTTCAGGCAAACACTATGTTCACCCAAACATGGGTTATTTTTAAGAAAAATACCATTGTTCATTTTTAAAAAAAATTAAAAATTAAAATTGCCTTTTGACCAATAAAACTAGGATCAAATGACCTCCTACTATAAATCTAAAAATGATAAATTGTGTTGCTTGGAGCAAGCTGTTGAAAGACTATACTTTTAATTGGTATTATATTATTTAAGACTTTCAAATATGAGTTTAACTCATTATAGGTTGACTAATGATTGAACATAAACTAACTTTGACTCTTTTGGAAAAATTGTAAATTAGGTCAATTTTTTTTTTGAAAAATCTCTAGGAAATAGTTTATTGAGTTAACTCTCTATTAGAAAAAGAAAATTTGATTTATGATATATTGAGTTCAAGTTATGCTTGTCAAAATGAATGTATGTTTGAGTTACGATTGACATCACTTCAAAACTTCATAAACTCTACAATGTTCAACCAAAATGAATCAAACTAAATGATCCTCTAGATATTGATGTTAAAAATCCAACATCAAAAGAATTACCTCATTATTATTTGTAGAAACGAACTTATGCTTGTCAAGAAGATTGTAAGTCTTTAAAAAAATAAAATAAAAAATCATATGTACAACTTTTAAGGGGAGACAAAACATTTGAATTAAATAATTTATTTTTTAATTAAAAAATAGGTTACAAAGTAGGAACTAAGTACCAAAGATCACTAGTTTTCAGTATCTTAAAAGTATTCATAGTTTAAGAGATATAGTCACTCGAATATAATGGTCATTTCAAAAATGATGATTTCATTGTCCAAATTGGTCAAAAAGTGGCTTCCACTATTATGGGATCACCCAAAAACCATCTCTTGTCTTAAATGTTGTCTTTCATTCGTCTCCTTCTTAAATGCAGATTTGGTGGTAGCCAATTCATAGATAACCCTTGCTAAAGTACTTGGACCCCAAAAATTCACCCATCACATGTCTTCTATCCAAGAAATAGGAAATTGATAGTTAGTGGTAGTCTTTTTAATGACTTTGCTATCAACAAACATTTTCCATGTGCTATCTTTCTTTGGATTCAACAGTGTGGGTACTACACATGGGCTTATGTTTTCTCTAACCAAGGCTTTTTACATTAGTTATGTTAATTTTTTAGTTATCTATGTATGTTTCATTGCATTCAACCAATATTCTAATTAACTAGGTAGAGTTTCTCCAAGAATAAGATAAATATGATGTTGAATATCCCTTTTTGGTGGTAGACTATCACATAACTCATCATGGAGAATATTAATTATAATTTTCTCCAATATCTTCATTGCATTCTTTTTACTATTTTTGCACAATAACATCATATTAATCTCATTTGTTTGACAATTTCTTTTGCAGACAACATAGTTTCACTATTCTTTTCATCCTTAAGCAATAGAAGAAACACTTTAGATCCATTCTTCCAAAATGTGTAAGTATCTCCCCCAAACCATGCATGACCTTTGTATCATACTACCATGGTCTTCCCAGTAATACATGCCAAGCATACATAGGGATAACATCACATTATATCTTATTTTTATAGAATTTACCTATGGTAAACTTGGAAAAACGTCTTTTCTCTACAGTTACTTCATTTCCTTTTTTAAACCATGCAATACGGTAAGGATTGGGTTTCTTTTCACATTGTAAATTTAAATTTTCTACCATTTCTCTAGAAAACATATTCTCACAAAGTTACCCCCATCAACAATAACTTGGCATACCTTTCCATAATAACTGCATCTAGCTCTAAAGGTATCAAGTTTTGAAGTCATGAATCATCAGAGATATTTGTAGGAAATTTACTCTTTTATAGAATGATAATTTATCTCCTCATTGGGAGGGCTACTCCCACATCTGGTGAAACTTCTTTCTCTTCCCTTTCTGCCTAAACTAGGTTCACTCTAGGTTGCGTTCCTTGATTTCTTTCTATTGTGCTATAGTTTGAGCATTTGAAGGCCCTGTATCATTCTCCACATATGAAATAGGTGAGTGGCCTCTAATTTTTTCCCAACCTCTTCCAATTTCATGCCTTCATCCTCTCTAAAATCCCCTTCCTCTTTTCTAGTTTGCAAAATAATTTGTAGTGTTTTTATTTCTTTCAAGTGATTGGGAGGACTCTGCTTAGCCATATTTAGAACCTCCTTGAAATGGTGTTGAGGATCCTCTTCTTCCTCCTCTATTCCTCTGGTTGTACTATCTATTCTTCTTCTCCTTCACTTTTAGGGTGAGTTCGTAGGCCTCCTCCATACTATTGATACAATGGATGCTCAACTCAACTTGGATAGAAAATTTTAGACCATTTATGTATCTAGCAGGAACCCTCTTATCATCTTATTGATGATCTATATCCTTATCTTTTTCTCCATCCTACTCCATATTTTGATATTTTCTTTACTTTTTCTAGTTCATTCTTTCTAGAGGTGATCCCACCATATCATTGCATGTCCTTTTAACTTTTTTCATGCAAACATCATGTTGTTTTTCTCTTCTATTGGTTTCCAATCAAAAAAGTTGTTGATCTAAATCAACCAATCTATCAATTGTTATGGCTTCAAACTACTAGCATAGTATGAAAGTTCAATCTTGATTCTTTGCTTCTACCTCCTAAATTCCGAAGAACATTATCTTCATTTTGATTAGTGCCTATTTAATTTTTCCTCTTCACTAGATTCATTCCCTCATGTCATTCATTGATTACCCATTCATCCATTGAGTTGTTCAATCTTCCTCTAAATATCCAACATAAATCTTTACATTATGGTGAGACCTCCTCCTCCTACTCTTCCTCTCCTTTCCATCATCTTTCTTTGATACCAAATGACATAGTACCAAATATCTGCTCACAACATTACATTCAATAGAAAGAAAACATAAATGGGAAAAATATAGATGCAATAAATAAAAGAGAAAAGTATAGATGCAATAAATCCTTTCTACATGGTTCTAAAACTTCTTAAATAACCATAAACACCGTAAATTTTAAAAAATAGAAAATTACATTTTTTTTGTCATATTTTTACAAATCTTGAAATTTTTCATTTTTTGTAACCTTTCAAATTAAGTCCTAGAATGTTGGAAATAAAACTATACTTTTGTCAAACTACAATAACTAGACCTAACAACTAATATTTAAATTTGGAAATACCAATTTGAAGTTATTACAAAATACAAATTCTAAAAAAGTGACAAAGATTACAGAAACTAAGCTTTAAGGGTCTAAATGGGTTTTCTGGAACCTAAAAATAAATTTTCTAGACCCAATGGAGAAGGGTTCAATTTTCAAACCACCCAACTCCTCCTATCACAACCACTATAAAAATTTGAGAGAAAACCCAAGTCCAAGTCAAAAGTTATGACTCTTGAAAGTTGATGCACGTATGAGGTCACAAAGGTAATGTCTCAAGCTTTCTCATAACTCCTCAGGGATAGGTGGTGGAGGAGGACTAGGTGGAGGTGGAGATGGGGGTGGAGATGAAAGGGGCAGGTCCTCACCAAATGTGTCATCAATGAAATATAATCTGCGTATATGTATACAACATAAAAATTCACAAAATTACTATTTAATTAAAAAAATTAAAACATAAATATAAATACATGTCTTTAAAAACTATTTAAACTAATTAAAATACATATCTTAGTTAGGGTAAGAGTTTTTTATTATGTATTAGGTGGGGTTGAAAATAGAAATGTTCATTTTTCATCTAGCTTGGTACTTATTTAGGTCATCTAGAGTTAGGCCTTTGAGGTTCAGGGTTAGTTGAAGAATGATAGTAGGAAAGATAAATATAGGAGAGAGAAAGAGGCAAGACAGAGCAAGGGAGCAGATAGAACTATGATGGTAGGATTATTATCTAGTTCTACACATTTTTCATGTAGGGTCAGTACAAGAATAATAAAAGGATAGAGAAATAGAGGAGACAAAAAGAGGATAGCGAGACAAATAAATGGAGAGAGAAAGATGATGGTAGGATTATTATGTAGTTCTATGCATCTGAGGTTTATTGTTAGTTTTTGAATCAGGGTTATTATGTACTTCTACACATTTGAGGTTCAAGTTTAGTTTAAGAATTAGGATAAGGGTTTGGGATTATCTATTTGTTATAGTTAAAACTAGTAATGTGACTCTAGTTAGGATTATATTAAAGTAAATGAAAATCAATCTGATATGCTTATTGATATTTTTAAAAAGAAATATTAATATATTGAAAAGAGATTGTAAGATAAATTTATCTCAATGAATGCTTATGATAAGAGAATTTCTTCATTTCTATACATGGACTTATATGAGAAGTTCATCACTAATATAGGTCCTATGGAGGAGAGAGAAAGAGAGAGTGAGAAGAGAGAAAGGGGGGAGAGAAAAAGGGAGGAAAGATAAAATAGAGGTAGGGAGACACAAAATAGAAGGACATGAGAGAAGAATGGTGGGGAGGAGAGAGAAAAAAGAGAGCAACTAAGATGCATATCAAATAGAAGTTCATCACTAATATAGGAGAGAGAGAGAGAGAGAGAGAGAGAGAGAGAGAGAGAGAGAGAGAGAGAGAGAGAGAGATGGGAAGGAGAGAGAAAAAAGAGAGGGACTAAGATGCATATCAATTAGAACTAAGATAATCCATTTACATAAATTATTGACCCTACTTTAATCATGGTTGACCAATAGGACCCTTATTACCCTTACAATGTAAAATTGGCTTAAGGAACTTAAAACACAACTTTCAATTATTATAATATTCATCCTCAGAACTTTAGTGACCTAAATTGACCTATAGGGGCTCCTAAACCATCACCTATTCTTTCACCATGGTTATTTTTTGAACTCTCTAAATTAATATCTAAATAAGATTTAATCATTTTTAAGAAAAAAAGATAGTGAAAACCACTATCAAACACCTAAATGGGAAGAACCATAGTTATATGCATCTTATAACACATAGTAAATGAGATTTGTAAGATTTCTTTGGTGCCCATTGATCCTTCTACACATTGTTAAACCTTGAACACTAACTATAATTGTTTGATTAATGAAGTTTGAGATCACTTAAAGAGAATTTTTTTTTTAAAAAGCATGCAGAGTGAATATTTCCATAATAGATATAATAAAAATCAATATGGTTTCCTACTTTGAAGATCAATAGTACACTTGAAATACATGAAATAAAAACTATATAAATTCTAGTAACATTTCTCTTTAGATTTTAAGTTTATATTAAATCATTTTCATAATTATTGTGATTTTACTATTTATTATTTGGTATTGAATTACTAAAATAATGAAAAGATAGATGTTTAATCTACTTAAGATCATAAATTTTAATGAGACTTTTGGTTGATACAAGTTTAGGTTGCACACACAATATAATCTGTTATGATTTTCCTTTAGATGATACATTATCCCTCCATGTGTCTATCCTTAATCGATATGGTATACTTTTTTTTTAACACTAAAATATCTATTGATGCATACTATAGAGAGAAGGGGAGATTGTTAGCATATTTCATGTTGGTAAAACCCTTTTTTTAGTATATAATATCTAAAGAATTGAAGAAAAATTAAATATAATTCCTAGGATGTGATATTATGACATAGTTTCAACTCTAATTTTTCTAGTGTATATTAATTTTTTATGTGTAATTTTCATTCAAGAAGATGATCTCTCAACTATAAATAATTGCATAGGAATATCTATACATTTAATTCCTTAGTATATCAACTTAAAGTCCTTAGTGTTTCAAAAAATAGGAAACAATAAAATTCTAGAGAAGTTAACCTAGGGAACATTATTGTTTAAGTTTTAGTTTTTGTACCTAGGTCATGATGTAACCTTAGTAGAGATATAGAGATATACATATGAAATAGTCAAGCTAGAAAGAATCATATGCATTAAAATGGTCTTGACTAACATAATGGATAATTCTAATATTGATAATGTGCTCAATATTGTCACCTATTATTGTGAGCCATCCAACTACCATTATGTGAATGTAAATTTACAAAACTCAATGGATATAAAATCAAGGTGTAGATGTTTAAATTTTTTATTTTTTTCTCTTACATCCCCTATCATAGATGAACATGCGAAGGGAAACTACACATGAATCATGAAAAAACTAACACACGTGAAAAAATGAAATGCTTGGATTCTTTTAGATGCTTTTATGAATAATACCTCAAAATCCTCCATGTAATTTAAAATGAATAGTTCTGACATGTGAATTTCTTCATTTGTATACATGGACTTATATGAGAAGTGCATTACTAATAAAAGTCCTAGGGAGGGGAGAGAAAGAGAGAGTGAGGAGAGGGAAAGGCACGAGAGAGAGAGAGAAAAGATGGGAAGGAGAGAGAAAGGGAGAAGAAAAACAAAAGATCTGTAGGAGAGAAAAAAATTTCAAAAATAACAAATGCAGATAAGATGAGAGAGAAAGGGAGGAGCTCAAGGATAATGCAAATTTAGTTATTTTTGGTTTTCAAAGTTTAGACTTTTAAATTTAGATTTCTTTTGTGCAATGAAGTTTTATTTTTATTTTTTACCTAATGTCAATGTGTTTTATTTTTATTGTTTTACCTAACACTAATATTTATGTTTTTAAATTGAAACAGAACCTATAGTTTACGTTTTTAGTATTAGTTGCATTGAGTAGCTTTAAGGATTCCCTTTGATAGAAAAAAAATATGGTATGTGGATTGAAGAAAGCTATATATGGTTTAAAGCAAGCACCTCAAACTCTGTATACAAGGTTGGACAAATATGTACCAAAACTTCAATTTGCTAAAGTTATGATAGACATGTTGACATTCTATTCCTGTTTGTTATTAGTGTCATACACTTATTTAGATTGTAAACATATACCAAGCTTATTGTATAGTTAACAAGGTTAACCAAGCATTTTAGTTGCTACTGAGTCCTTTGGATAGATTTTAGTTTGCACTAAGTAGTTACTACTATGGGGATGATCAATAGTGCAAATCAAGCATCTCAGTGTATGTCAAGTTCACCAATACAAATTGAGTTGTGTAGTGCTTATCAAGTTTGTAGTTGATGTAATGTGAGTCTATTGTTAATCGATCTACTCAGTGTTAACCAAGTTACTCAGTTTATACTGAGCTTGTAGTGATAGCATTGACTAAGCTATGAAGTGTGGATTAAGTGATTCAGTTTATATTCTAAGTTTCACAGTATTTGCAAGTCACTAGTGGAAACTGAGTTCAAGACTACTTGAAAGTAATCAGTATGGATGAAAATTCTACATCTACCAAGTTCATGATGATGCCAAGCATTGACAGTGGATGCCAAGTATTAGAACCTCACCAAGTTAGTCTTCAAAACCCAAGTTTCTATACTTTGGCCAAATTTGTAATATTTTTGTAAACTTGTATTGTGGCTAACTTTGTAATTTTGTAATTGGATTGATATATATGTAATATATTGTATCACATCCAAAGTAATGAATAAAAGTAATAAAGTAAGTAGAGAAGAGTAGAAGAGAGAACTAAAAAGGCTACAATAGTATAAGGAGAAACAAAGTTTTATCTATCACAATAAGGTGATTTGTACACTTAGAGGAACCTCATTCAGCAAGCCAAGTTGTAGATCAGAGATTAGCCACTGCTTCATCCTAATAGGTGGATCACTCAAATCCTTTAACAAGGTAAACCTAATAGTCTTGTGTAAATCTCTTTACTAAGTGCATAATTCATTATATGCTTGTAAATCATTTTGTAAGGTAGACCTAGCAGTCCTTAGTGCTCCTAATAGGGTAGATCATTAGAAGTGATCATTGTAAGCCTTAATTGGGAAACTTTATATTGCAGTACTAAAGCTTGTGGGTATCATCCCCACCCTAGTTTTATTTTCTATTTGGAAGGTTTCTAGGTCACAAAAATTGCATATCAAAATTTTTATGTAGGCTTTAATATTTTTAGTTTCTCATGCATGCAATTAGATCAGAACATATATGAAGGATTAATTGCTAATTATGGATTATGTTTTATAAGTTAATGATTCACCTCTCCCCTCTCAGTAGCTTAGCTTATCATATTTCCAACAATTGGTATCAGAGCTTTGTGGTTCTCAAAGAAAAGCTTAATATCTTGAGCAAAGATCAAAGGCAATGGAGGTATTCTAATACTAATCATATATTTATTAAGTATCCTATTTTGAGCAAAAAGGTAGTAGGAAAGGAGATCAGATTGGAGTATGTGAGTACTAAAGATTAGATTGTAGATATCTTTACAAAGTGCTTACCTAAAGATACATTTGAGTTCTTAAGAGTTATGCTTGGAGTTATACCCCTTTCTACTTTAGATTAGATGATGTAGAGATTGTGCCAAACTAGTGGCAGAAAGCACTATCATCTGACTAGACTGAATGTTGATGTTTTCTTGTATAAGGGAGTATCTATGTTGAGCAGAGTGATAAGAGTACCATTGAATGGGGAATAAGCTAAGAACTTGTTTATTAGTGAACAACTCATGATACCAATCTAAAAGATGTAGAATAGAGAAGTGTTCTAAAGGATTTTAGATTTGATTTATGAAGATTATTTGAAAAGATGAGAACAAGTAGTACAATAGCAATAGAGCAGTGTTTTGTATTCTTGGACCCTAGATGTTTTTCATCTATATTTCCATCAATACCAAAGTTGGAGATTGTTAGAATGAATGATGATGGTATTCATTTGTGGGAGTATCTTAAGCATTGGTGAGCATGTGGTAGCATTGACATGTTCCACTCATGATCCTATGTTTGTCATTGATGTCAACATAGTAGTAATTCTATGAAGATTAATTGAGGAGTAGATAGACATCAAGGTCATATGGAAAGAGGTTTAATGTTCTAGTCATGTGTAGGTAATGATATGTTCCACACTATATCCTAATCATAAGGTTCAATGAACATAAAATGAGTAGAAGATGTATCGAAGATATGCCTAATTTACATTGGGTAGTATAGCGACAAAGCATCTAAGAAGCAATTTTTGGTGATTACATTATATCTTCTAACAAAGATATACTTTGGAGATGCATAGTTAGTCAGTAACATATGATAGTTTCATAGTGATGCCAGCAAGTGCACAAGTCTTAGTATCACACATGTGAAATGTTGTATGGATTGTGAGATGATAGTGCTACTATTATTATGAAATAAATAGTTTAGAAAGTGTCAAGGCTAACTCAAAGAATTGTTTTAAAGATACAATATAAAGGAAAGATGTTTTCCTTCATTTAAAGTTTGTGTGATCATTAAACTGAATGCAAAGTAATTAAGGAAGTCTAAAAAGGAGTAGAGTATCTAGTGAGCGTGAGTAAGTGGTACAAGAGATTATTAGTTGAGAAAGTGTCAAGACCAACTCAAAGAATTATTTTAAAGATATAGTATAAAGGAAAGATGCTTTCCTTGATTTTAAGTGCGTGTGATCATTAAACTAAATGTGAAGTAATTAAGGAAGTTTGAAAAGGAGTAGTGTATCTAGTGAATGCAAGTGAGTGATACAAGAGATTATTAGATGTGAAGTTTTTGATTGGGTGTTAAGATCAGATGGAGTAGATGTCTCATTAATAAGATAGAGAAAGAGGAAGGAGTAGTACAATTCAACTCTGTTATTATTTAAGGAATAATATAGAGATCATTTGGATAGTGAGTTCATTAATCTTGCTCCTGAAGCTATTTCAAAGGTGCATCCATCTACCTTCTACAACTCCTAAAAAGGTTAGTACAACTCTTAATAAGGTTGGTATCCCCTAATAGGGATTTAATGTCTTCTAACATGGATTGATATAGATTGGATACTTTTCATAAACTCTAATAGAGTCCATCCCCTAACAATTAATATTTAAATTAGCACACCATTTTTTAGGTATCATCCCCACCGGGGTTTTCCCTTTGATCAAGGGAAATGATAACTTTAGTGGCTTCCTGTTGGCATGGTCAAATCACACAAACATGTAAACACACACACACACACACACACACACACACACACACACTCTTCACACTTCCATCTTTTTAAATTATCAACTTCACATTTTATTTATATCTTTTATATTGTCAAGTTATCTCAAATGCAACTTAGAATAATTAATGTTTATCTTCTCAGTTGACTAGAACCAATAGAGAAATCAATTGAACTCAATCTACCAAAATAAGAAAACCCTTTGTTAGCTGACCCTACTTGGTAGACACTAACTTTAAAATGATTTTCTTGTGTTAACCAAGTGAAGCTTGGTGAACACTGCATACTTGCAAGGTTCCTTTGGTAACCGAGTGAGCTTAGTGCACACTAGTTCTATCAAATATTTCCTTTGACACTTGAGTAAACTTGGTAGACACTACCTTCTAAACCAGGAAAACTTTGGATTGCTTCATAGCCATATAAAACTATCTTCAATGATTGAGTGAGCTCAGTATACACTAATTGATAATGATATAAAATTTTGTGTTATGTCAAAGATAATACAAAATTAATCACTTATATCAAACAAAACTAAATAGATCCATGCAAAGACCTACTCAAGTCACTTGACATGACCTTAGGCCACTTACTCACAAAGCTTAAACACTCTTAAAATGGAAGTGCTTCCATTTTAAGATTCTACAATTCCAAAAGAAAATATTATGTTTATGATCAATAATTTTATACTATACTTCAAGTGCTCAAGAAGTAGAGACACCTTCTTCCTCCTAAGGAGTTTTTTTTGTATACTAATCATCAAGATTTGAATATTTGAATATTCATGGAATATTAAATGAAAGACATTTGAAATGGGTTGAGTTTTTGTAGAGTTATACATTTGTTTTGAAACATAAGAGTGGGAAGTCTAATAGTGTTTTGAATGCACTTAGTAGTAGACAAGTTTTGGAGATAAAAATATATATTGAGGTCATTGGTTTCAAGGAACTAAAGAATTTGTATCTAGATTATCATAATTTTTGTGAGGCTTATATTGTACAAATCCTATTACACATGACAGGATAAAGTGGTTGGATTTTATAATCCAAGATGGTATGTTTTTTAATCAATGTCAATTGCACATTCTTATAAGTTCCATGAGATATAATCTCATCAATAAGAAGGAGTATAGAGGATTGGATGGATACTTTCATAGAGATAAAACCATTTCTTTGTTTCTTACAATTTTTATTAGCCATAGTTGCAACAGGATGTGAAGATGTTTGCGTAGAGTTATAAAGTATGTCTGATGGAAAAAGAAGTAATGAAATACTTTGTTGTATTAGCCATCACTTGTAGCAGAGAAGTTATGGGAGGATGTCATCATGGATTTTGTTCATGGTTCACCAAGCACATAGTGAGAGCATCATTCCATATTTATTGTGGTTGATGATTTTTGTTAAAATGACACATTGCATTTCTTGCAAGAAGACTAGAGATATTATTTATGTGGGGGAGTTGTTTTTCAAAGAACTAGTGAGACTACATGATTTGAAAAAGAGAATTTGTTTTTATCAAGATAACAAGTTTGTACATTATTTGAGGCATACATTATGAAATAAATTGAATACATATTTGAAATTTAGTTTATTACAACATTAATAAATTGATGGAGAAATAAATGTTATGAATTAGAGTTTGGGAAATTTGTTGAGATGCCTACTTGAAGATAAGCCAAAAGTTCATATCTAATTTTAACACAAGTAGAATTTACATGTAATAATTTTTGTATAGGAGTATTGATAAATCACAATTCTAAATTATATATGGGAGTAGTCCCAAAAATGCTTCAAAATTGATGTAGTTGATAAATGATAAATAATTAGAGTTGGAAGTGGAAGATTTTGTTCAACATTTGAAGAACATCCATGAGGAATTTAAGAAGAAGATTTTAAAGATGAATACATAGTACAAAGCTAAAGTAGGTGTGAAAATAGTGTATAATGAATTATAGTTTGGATATGAAGTCATGGTTCATTTGTGAAAGGTGCATTTTCTAGTGGGTACATATAATAAGCTAAAAGTGAAGAAGTTTGGACCGTGCAAGTTAGTGAAGAGCCATGATTCTAAAAACACCCATGAAGTAGAGTTTCTTGTTGAATTGAATATTTCACTAGTATTATGAAGGAGGTGATGAAGATGGAATTGCAAAAGCATAGTGAAGTATGCCAGGAGCTAGTTTGATTACAAAGGAGATAGAGGAGACACTAGATGGTTGTTTTGGAAAACTTACAAGGAACAAAACTTATGAAGAAAAAATGATCAAAAGGAAAGGGGGTTTGTAGAAGATTCATCATGGCTAGTAAGGGAGAAGCTTAATAGTCTTGGTTTTTGATGCAAGAGAATCCTGGGTTACCTTCTTATCTTGCTCTTTTTTTGCTTCTTTTGCAGTTTGTGATGAGTTCAGGTTTTGATTTACTGTAGCACTCTTTAGGTGCTGAGTTACTATAACAATCTTCAGGTGCCAAGCTCCTGTTGTACTCTTCAGATGCTGAGTTACTATAGCACTCTTCAGGTGCTTAGTTATTGTAGCACTCTTTAGGTGTCGAGTTCCTGTCACACTCTTCTGGTGCTGAGTTCCTATCGTACTCTTTAGGTGCCGAGTTACTATAGCTCTCTTTAGGTGTCGAGTTCCTGTCGCACTCTTCAGGTGCCAAGTTACTGTAGCACCCTTCAAGTCTTGAGTTACCCAATGTATGCTGAGTGCTAGTATTTGGATGTGATTTTTGCAAGCTGACTTGCAAGATTTATTTCATTTTCAACATTTATGTTAAGATCTTTTCTTGGGATGAGTCTAGACCATTGTTGGGTCGGCCCTCCTCTTATGTAATGTTCTAGAATGTTCTGTAAGCCATTTTGACAAGTATAAATAGAGAGTTTAGGCTTAGAGCTAAGTAAGTTTTAGAAAAAGAAAAAAAGGTTTTGTGGGAGCAAAACTGAAAGTGCAAATTTTCTATTGGGTCTTTGAATGTGAATGTATTGCAATTGGTTGTAACCCAGAAGGCCTCACTGTTGGGTATGTATGAAGATATTTTGATGAATCAATAGAAGTATTCCCCTCTTCCCCTCTTTTGGTTGCTGTCCACTTGGGTTTTCATCCTTTGTGTTTAATCTTGCAGGGTGGTTTGGATAGCTAGGTGAGCCTTTGGCCCTAATTATTCCTTTTGGCTGTTTCAGTTGATATCAAAGCTTGAGGTTCATCCTTGTAGAGATTGGATCGTGTAGAGCCCTGATTTGGATTTGGTTATAGGGTTGCAGATCTATGGATTTGACCTATAACTTGCAGAGGGTTACAATCCTGTGGGAACCTGATTTGTAAAGATGGTTCATGGTAGAAAAAATCATATTGATAATGCTATATTGGATCAATTGAGACAAATTTCAGCCAGATTAGATGTTGTGGAGATAACCTAGAGGAGAGGAGCACATCTTGATGATGTAAGTGATGATGAGGTAGTAGCACCAAACCATAATCCAGAACTTGAAGAAGACCAAGATGAAGCAAGATTGTTGAGAGTATTGTCTAGAGCGAATTCAAAGCCTCCTGTAGAAGTTGTTCCTTATGATGGAAAATTGGACACCAATGTTGTGTTGGATTGGATCTCTTATATGGAGAAGTTCTTTGAGTATGAAAACACTCCTGATAATAGAAAGGTGAAGATTGCAGTCACTAGGTTGAAACGTCATGCATCATTATGGTGGGAACACTTGCAAACTGATAGACAAAGGAGAGGAAAGGAGAAGATCAGAACTTGGCTAAAGATGGTGAACAAAGTAAAGAACAAATTCCTTCCTACTGATTACCAAGTTAGCTTGTTGAGAAAGATGTAAAATTTGAAACAAAAAGACATGACTTTGAAAGAGTATACTGAGGAATTCTATAGACTGGACATCAAATTTGAACATGTGGATGATGATGAGAAAATTGCAAGGTACATTAATGGATTGAGATCTTGAATACAAGATGAAATAAATTTTGTGAAGCTAGAAAGTGTAGAAGAAGCATATCAATATGCCTTGAAAGCTAAGGAGATCTTGACAAAGAAGCATGAAAAAAGACAGAGAGGTAGAGGTAGATCTTATGGAGAAAGTGGTAGATTTGAATGTTCTGTGCAGGATAAAGGCAAATCTGAATGGAAGAATGATGACAAAGGCAAGAGTGAATGGAAAAGTGGTAATTCTCACTGAGTAGGCACTAATTTTGATCGAGGAAGAGGTAATTCTTATTGTAGAGGTGGATTTCATGGTAATTGTTTTAGATGTGGCAAAGAAGGGCATAGATCCTTTGAATGCAGATCTTTTGAAGGTGGGCAAAATAATAGAAATTTTGTGATTCAAGAAGATTACAAGGGTTCACTAAGTGGACCTGAGGCTAGAGCAAATTTGATGGTGAGAAGAACCTTATGCAAAAAGGGAAGTGATGAGGAACCTATTTTAAGGAGAAGTCTTTTCAAGACAAGATGTAAGATTGCTGGAAAATGCTATAAAGTGATCATTGACAGTGGGAGTTCTACAAATTTGGCATCAGAAGAGTTGGTTACAAAGTTGCAGTTGCAGAGGCTGAAACATCCCAAACCTTATCATGTTTCATGGATCAAAGATGAGCATAAGATATTGGTAAGTGAGCAATGCCTTGTGAAGTTCAAAATTGGACATTACTTTGATGAAGTTTTGTATGATATTATGCCCATGGATTGTTGTCATATTTTGTTGGGTAGACGTTGGCAATATGATAGATATGTTGTACATGATGGAAGATTGAATAAATATACTCTTTGGGTAAATGGGAAGAAACAAACATTGTTGCCTTTGATTGAAGTTCCAAATGAGGTTAATTGTACTGCTATAAAAATTTCCATGGTCAATGGGAAACAATTTGAAAAAGAAGTGAAAAAGAATCAAGTTTGTTTTGCTATAATTCCAAGAAAACCAAGTTTTGTCAATGGTGATTGAGTGATAGATGGTAGTATTGACCAAGTGCTAGGAGAAATTGCAGAGTTACTGAATGAGTATAAAGACATTATTGCTGAAGATATTCCTAATGGTTTACCTCCTGTAAGAAGAATAAGTCATTGTATGGATTTGATTCCTGGAGCTAGTTTTCCAAACAAAGCACCATACAGATTGACACATACAAAGAATGAAGAACTTAACAGGCAAGTCCATGAACTGTTGTAGAAAGGTTTGATCAGAGAAATCTTGAGTCCATGTGCTATACCTATTGTATTAGCACCTAAAAAGATTTGAGAATGGAGAATGTGTATTGATTTCAGAGCCATTAACAAGATAACAGTAAATTATAGGTTTCCTATGCCAAGAATGGATGACATAATGGATTGTTTGAGTGGAGCAAAGTATTTTAACAAGATTTATTTGAAGAGTGGCTATCATCATATCAGAATCAGAGAAGGTGATGAATGGAAGACTACTTTCAAGACAAAAGATGGTTTGTATGAATGGTTGGTTATGCCTTTTGGTCTGACTAATGCACCTAATACTTTCATGAGGTTGATGAATGAAGTTCTGAAAAGATTCTTGTGTGAGTTTGTGATTATTTATTTGGATGATATTCTGCTATTTAGAAAGACTAAGGAAGAACATCTTGAGCATATTAGGCAAGTATTGCAAAGGTTGAAAGAGGAAAAGTTGTTGATTAATCTGAAAAAGTGTTCTTTTATGCAAGAGGAGATTGTGCATTTGGGATTTGTGATTTCAGCTGATGGTTTGAAAATGGATCCTAAAAAGGTTAAAGCAATTTTGGAATGGCCTACCCTTGAGAATGTAAGTGAGGTAAGATCATTTCATGGTTTGGCTAGTTTTTATAGAAATTTTATAAAGAATTTTAGTACTATTTGTAATGCTATGTTTGAAACAATGAGGGGAGATAAAAAGGAATTCAAATGGACGCATGGAGCTGATAAGAGTTTTGAGACTTTAAAACAAAAGGTTGTTGAATTACCTGTATTGGCTTTACCTGATTTCAAGAAAGTATTTCAAGTTGAATGTGATGCAAGTGGTAATGCAATAGGAGCTGTATTAAGTCAAGAAGATATGTTGTTCAAAGGCATTCAGGTGTGTATTCCTAGAAGTCCTATGATGTTGAATTTGATTAAGTCAAAGCATAGTGGTGGATTAGCTGGACATTTTAGAAATGATCAGACATTGAGTTTGCTGAAACAGAAATATTATTGGCCACAAATGTATAAGTATGTTCAAAAATTTGTAAAGAGTTGTGGGGTTTGTCAAGTTGCAAAGGGAGTGAGTCAAAATACGGGTTTGTATACACCTATTACTGTTCTTGAGAAACCTTGGACTGATATTAGTATGGATTTTGTTCTTGGATTGCCTAAAACAGTTAAGGGGTATGATTCCATATTTGTTGTAAGTGATAGATATTTTAAGATGGCTCATTTTATACCATGTAAGAAGACATCAGATGTTGAGCATGTTGCTGAACTTTTCTTTAAAGAGATTGTGAGATTGCATGGATTACCAAGAAGCATTATTTTAGATAGAGACAGTAAGTTTGTTGGTAATTTTTGGAAGAGTTTGTGGAAGAAGATGGGTATTGAATTGAAGTTTAGTTCTACATTCCATCCACAAAGAGATGGATAGATAGAGGTTGTGAATAGAAGCTCGAGTAATTTTTTAAGATGTTTAGTTGGTAATAAACCAAGTAATTGGGAGATGGTATTGGCACAGGCTGAATTTGCATATAATAATTCTGTGAATAGGAGTACAGGGAAGACACCTTTTGAGATTGTTACTGGAATGCATCCTAGAGGTATATCAAATTTGAGAGATGTCGTTGAAGAAAAGAAAAGCATTGCAGGAGAATAATTTTTTGATTTTATGGAGTCCTTGCATAAAGAAGTGAAGTTGAGGTTGGAACAAAGTAATCATAAGTATAAGGAGAATGTTGATTAGTCTAGAAGACACCATGATTTTCAGGTTGATGATGAGGTGATGGTTCATCTAAAGAAAGGAAGATTCCTAGTTGGAACATATAGCAAGTTGAAGATGAAGAAATTTTGACCTTGTAAGATCATGAAGAAGTTTGAAAGTGGTAATGCTTATGAAGTTGAGTTACCTGATGGCATGGATATATCTCCTATATTTAACATTGGTGATTTGTATAAGTATCATGAGTCAGAGGATGAAGTGGTTATACCAAATGATTATCCTAAGAAATAGAATGAGGAAGTTGAACAGATATTGTATCAAAGAGTTGGCAAGAGTACAAGAGGAAAGTATTACTATGAATATTTGGTGAAGTGGAAGAACGGACCTATTGAAGATGCTTCATGAATTTCTCAATTTGAGTTGGATTCAGCTCAGGTTGGGACATCTCAATAATTTAGGAGAATCATTACTTCCAACCCCAGTTGTCTGATGTAGGAGCATACTAGGTTTCCTTGTTATCTTGCTCTTTTTTTGCTTCTTTTGCAGTTGGTGCCGAGTTCAGGTGTCGAGTTACTATAGCACTCGTTAGGTGCCAAACTCCTATCGCACTCTTTAGGTGCCAAGTTACTATAGCACTCTTTAGGTGCCAAGCTCCTATTGCACTCTTCAGGTGCAAAGTTACTGTAGCACTCTTCAGGTGCCAAGTTATTTTAGCACTCTTTAGGTGCCAAGTTCCTGTCACATTCTTCAAGTGCCGAGTTCTTGTTGCACTCTTTAGGTGTCGAGTTACTATAGCACTCTTCAGGTGCCGAGTTCCTGTCACAGTCTTTAGGTGCCGAGTTACTATAGCACTCTTCAAGTCTGAGTTACCTAGTCTATGCCGAGTGGGAGTATTTGGATGTGATTTCTGCGAGCTGACTTGTAGGATTTATTTCATTCGCGACATTTCTATTAAGATCTTTTCTTGGGATGAGTCCAGACCATTGTTGGGTTGGCCCTCCTCTTATGTAATGTTCTAGAATGTTGTGTAAGCCATTTTGGCAAGTATAAATAGAGAGTTTAGGCTTAGAGCTAAGTAAGTTTTAGAAAAAAAAAAAGTTTTGAGGGAGCAAAACTAAAAGTGCAAATTTTCTGTTGGATCTTTGAATGTGAATGTATTGTAATTGGTCATAACCCAAAAGGCCTCACAACTGGGCATGTATGAAGATGTTTTGATGAATCAATAGAAGTATTTCCCTCTTCCCCTCTTATGGTTGCTGCCCACTTGTGTTGCTTCCTTTGTGTTTACTCTTGTAGGGTCGTTTGGATAGCTAGGTGAGCCTTTGGCCCTAGTTATTCCTTTTGCCTGTGTCAGTTTTCCTCTAAACACATGAGTTCTAATGGGGTCACTTCTTAAATTACCTCGAGTGTGTGATGCATCCTACATATAAGACAAATCTTGCATCACCCAAAAATATTTTCTTTTTTTGTTTATTGGATAAGGGTTGTCTTAATGTAGTGGTGGGTAGGTGCAAGATCATGGTCAACCAAACTATGTTCTTAAGTGGCAATGAAAAATCAAGAAATCATGGTTATGTCAATTTGACATCCAATTTTGAACTTATTATGACCATTGTATTAAAATTCTATGATGAACTAATATGTAGAAAATTGAATTTTTTTTTTGAACTAATAGGCCTTATTTGAAGAAAACTAAAATTGATTAGTAAAAAAATTGAATTTGAATGCAATAGTACAAAATTTTTAGAACAAAAATAATAAGTAGGTGTATGTTTGACCACCTTAATCAAAATAAATAATAATAATTTTAACTAAGATTATAGATATAAGAATTAAATTCATGCCCAAATGTGACACATATTTTTGTGTATTCTAATTCTAAATAAATAAATAATTAAAAAATTTCTACTATAGTATTTCTAGAATTAAAAAATATTGTATCTAACCACCTTAACTAATTCAAAACTCTATAAAAATTAATTTTTATTTTATTTTTCCTTATAGTAGACGAAGTATAGAATGTGATGCATCTTTTGGATTTACAAAATGTTATACCATTTAAATGTTATATTTATTTTTCAATCAGTGTGTTAATCAAGAATTGAAATATCACTTCATTGAGTAATATTTACTTACTAAACTCATAATTTGACAGATGTTACATTTATTCAAATATAAGAACATTCTTAACAAACTATTTTTGTTTCATCAAATTTGGGCCAAAAAAATGTCATACGATACATGTGTGAAGTTAAAAACATACAAGAATAGGCAAAAAACACATTTTGGGACATTTTTTAAGTTCACCATGTAGGGTTGGTATCCAAAGAAATATTATGCCTTATAAAGATATTAATATTTTTGTTTGATTTTAGGATGAGTGAGAAAAAAGTCAAAATAGATTTTAAAATAATTTGAAGCATTTTAGAGCTATATATTTTTTAAATCACTACTTTTTGGCACACCATGATCCTACAAATACCTATTTGTTGTCTATTAAGGCGTACTACTTAGTAAGTTAGTCATATAAGCTTGGCATGTCCTAATTTATGAGGTGGATGTTCAACTTTTTTCTATCAGCCAATCAGTTGTTTTTCAGTTCTATATCATGAGTATTTGTGAGTTTATTGTACATTTTTTGTATGCAATTTTTCTATAAAAAAATTCAAGCTTAATTTTGAAGACCTTAGAAGCTCTAGATGGGCTCCAAAATGGGATTAGTAAGAGCTTGCATGAGTGAGACCCTATAGATTAGAAGTTGTGAATTCTTAAAAAGGATTATAATAGCCAATCAAAGCAATGGTTCAATGGTTATGGCATTCTAAAGTTGGGCTAACAAAAGTATCCAAAATAAGTGTCAAAGGTGTCTCAAACCAACTCTATATGTAATTTTAGGGTTGGTCTCAAGAGTTTAGTTTTGATGTCTAAAAACTTCCTAACTAGTGTAAAAATGCATACACAAGGAATGCATTTACATTTTCTATGACAACTCTAAGGTGATAGTTCATAGCTCTCTGTTACTAATTATTATAGGAAAGGTGCCCATGTGGTTTTGCATATTGTATTTCAACATTGTGTAATTCTACATTTGTGGCAATTATATGAAGCCCATATTTTCTTTTCACCAATTATTATTTCTTTGTTTCTATTGTGTGTTTGTGGTATTAATGGAAGCACCCTTCATTAATCATAACAGTTATGACTCTTGTAGAAAATTGGTGGAGCCCATCTTACATACTATGGCCAAAGACGTAAATTTTTTTTTAAAAAAAGACCCACAAAAAAATCAATCCAAGAATATTTCCTTCTAAAAAATAATGTGGATAAAACCTATGAAATAAAATGTGATATAGATAATAAATGTGAGACTAGAGATATTAAGAATTACCATGAGGTAAACTTTATATACAATACTAAAGATTTGTTTCCAAAATTTCCAATAAACAAAGGTAGGGAAATATTAGGGTTTCTAAATGAATATCATTTAACAACATGAGATATTTGAAACACAAGTACAAGATATCAAGAAAACATAATGCTTTCTCTACCAATATAATGAAATACAACTTAAATGAGAAGTATTATTATATAGTAATGATAAATAATGAAAAAAAAGTTGATTGGTAATAGTTTTTTCAGAAAGTGCACATTATTTCATGACCAGACTGGAGTATTTGACAATGGAAAATATTGATATTTATTTTAGTGCCTGAGAGAACCCAATACGGATATTTACTCTAATTTTGCAATGACAACTAAGATCTCTTTATGCTTACAAGGAGCATGTGTCCACAAGAAAGAGTCACTGTTGTAACACTAATTTTTTGAAAAATTAGGAGTTCTGGATCCAAGACATTAAAGGGAATTTCTCTCTATGATCATATGTATCATGTACGGTCAAGCACTTTATCACACTTCGAGTCTCCAGAAATTCATTTTGATGCATATTGAAACTGACCAATTCTATAGTATGTATATATTTGTAGATGTACAATCATTTCAAGTACACATTTTCGACCATAATTTCTTTATACTAAAATACTCCTATGTCACTTTGATTATTATATCGTATTCTATGCATATTCAAATTATTTCATGCAAATTTGAAGACTACCATGATGTCTTTTCATAATTTTTTACCAGGGTATTTCATATGAAATTTCCTTAAAAAGCGGTCATCTTCAGACATTAATATTTTCTTATCGGTAATCCCTACTGATAAATTTATCAGAGATAAATTTGAGAGAATTAGATATAAATATAGTATATATAAATGAAAAGATAATGGAACTTGGATTCTCCTAGTTCTGTGAAGACATTAATCTTATTTATCTCAGCAAATGACAAATAGAGAAAAGTGCACAACATACAGATGGGCAACAAAAGATTGGAAGAGCTTTGATATTTATAAAAATTATATTTTGCAATTACCATAAACTATCAAGCAAAGACCAAATGCATATTTAAATTAATTTATGAATAAGAGATTGATTATAAATTGATATCAGTGAAGGTAGAAATCATAGTTCTTTAATATTGTTATCAATAAAGAAATCCCCAAATAAAATTCATGTGCAAACTATTAAGGTAGTTTTTTTGAAGCTGAATATGAGTATAAAATGGTGATTTTAATCTTTGATTAGCTGCCCGAACCATATGCCATAACTTTCTATTCATTTTAGCCAATTTTTTCATGTTTGCAAACAAAATGAAGATAAACAAATGACCCAAAGTCATTAATTATAGTTTGTAATCTTATATTGAATTCTTCCTAGCCTATGTGTATTTGAAAAAATATTGTTTAAGGTTTGTTTACTTTTAAAAAGACCATGAACAGCCCACCAGGATCAAGTCTTGTTCAGTGCAAGGCACTCTGACATCATAAGGGATGAGACCAGGATCATGCCCCAGGTGATTTTGAGGGCGTGGATGCCCCTCAGTCCTTGGCTCTAAGACAAAGAGGTTTCAGGCACGACTGGGCCTGTATCGGCTTCCTAAAAAGTCTATGTGGTGGCCTTGACTAGTTGGTAGCTTGCAGGCTTCATGCCTCAATAGGCTACCTCGCAGGTTTCAACCCTGGATTAAAAAAAATAAGACCAATAAATCAGCACTTGGCATTGATAGAAGTTAATCTTTTGAAATGGAAATACAAATTATATATTGATCTACCTTCCTCACATGTTAAGTATGACTTAAACATGATTTTGAAGTAAATAGAAGTGATCCATCGAATGCACCCCTTAAGTCAATTTAAAGGTAGTTAGTAACATTAGATGTTGCATGTCCAACTAAAATGAATATTGTGCAGTCCAAAGACACATTAATACAGATCGGTGCACTTTACCTACTGGACATAGAAAGTATTTGGAGATGCTTTATATAATCCGACCATTGTTCCTATCAGCACACACCATTTATT
This sequence comes from Cupressus sempervirens, assembly GCA_028749045.1. Classification (NCBI taxonomy): domain Eukaryota; kingdom Viridiplantae; phylum Streptophyta; class Pinopsida; order Cupressales; family Cupressaceae; genus Cupressus; species Cupressus sempervirens. The sequence continues at coordinate 637,982,953 of CM053783.1, read as the reverse complement.
CACAATCACGAATTATCATATTTAGTATCGAAAAGATAATCAAACTTAAAAACTCCTTTGCGAAGAACCCTAAACATTATTAAGCCGATAGGCTTTCTGCCTAGAAGATTTTCGTAAAATCGGATTTTTCAGAGTTTCCGACGTTGTCGGACACCTGAAAAGGCCAAAACGGTGTCAGCCCTTGCCGTTGAATACATCCGCAGCGACTGCCCAACGCCATTGGACACATGTGTAGCCCGACTGTCACATACATAATCGTTCCCGAATATATATCCCTCAAAAGTAGCCTAAAGAATCAGCTGTATTTTATAGGATCTGCTAAAAAAACATAACTCGTATATTAATCAGCTAGCAAATAATATAACCGCAAGCCACATCACTGCACAGTGCACTCATTCAACTCCACGCAAGTGCATAGGC